>CM034303.1:55041930-55249128 GCA_019925795.1 Dendrobium chrysotoxum
AAATAGATAATAATTTTGATTTGTGATTAAAAAAAATATTGTTATTAAAAATTACTATAATAAAACAGCTGAAAGTCAACTCCAAATAGATCATTGTTAACTTGACTCAAGTCTAAATCAAAAACCACATTTTCAAGTTCAAACTAGCTCGCTCAAACTCAACTCAAAATCATTCATGGGGGCTAAGATAGGCTACAATCCTTTTAGAAACATTGAGATCTTTTTGTCCCGTGATTTTTTTCCTACATTTCAATCATATGACATCCAACCAGAAAATCAAGATTCTTCACCTTAAACTTCCACAAAAGTAGCATAATGTCAAAATTTAACAAATTTCAAGCTTACAAACTTCACATCCAGACATATGATCGAGATAGTGAGATGGATGATTCATTAATTTCAGTAAGTACTCAAATTAAATGAAAAAAAAATTAAGTGTATAAAAAGATATCTAGAACAATTTTAACGAATTTAATTTCAAAGTAATAAACAATAATACTTTTACTGCGGGACATAACATGCAATATATTTTTCATCATAATTGATAAATAGTAAAAACTTCATAAAAAGTAATCAAATTTGATCACCAAATTGTTCTTACGTAGCATATCAACATCAATAACCATGATCATAAATTTGAAGAACCTAACATAAAAAATTAATTGTATGGAGAATGAACTTCCCCACAAAAATAAAATAAAAGCAGAAATAGTGTTGTGTGTGTATGTATATACACCGTGCACATACTTCTTTTATGTTTAAAAATATCATTAACCATGCAATTATTTTTAATGTTGTTATCTTCAAATATAAGTTTATGATAATTGATGTTGATCTAAAACTTATGAACAAATTGATTATCTAATTTTTTTAATTGCTTTTGACAAGATTGAAAGTTAAACCAAACAAATGCAATGCCCCTCATAAAATGCATTAATTAAATATATTCCTTTGAAATAAAAAGGATTAAAATTATCATCAGATGTTGTACTATGCATGATTCGTACAAATTAATTTAATTTGAGTACTCCTGAATAAAAAAAATTAAAGAATCCAGAATCATTTATCTCACATCTTAAGAGTCTATTAGTTTGTGACAAGAGATCAAATCATCTTAGTATTTATAAAATTGCCATGATATACTTAGTATGAATAATCTTAATTTAGCAATTTGATGTTGCATGATTTAAAACATAAGCACAAAAAAAAAATCATCTAGATGCCTTTCGTTCACAAACATAGAAAGTAGTATACCCCTTTATGTATCACCGCCCAGTGAGAAGCCACATCTCTCGCTCCCGCACAAAATTAGATATAGCATATGATGTTAGTGTGATCAACCAATTTATGCACAATCCAAAGGAATTCTATTGGCAAGTGTAATGCCTAAAAGGAACTCCAATAACAACAACAACCAAAACAAGCCTTTATCCCACTATATGGGATCAGCTACATGAATCCTTTTTCTCCTATTAAGAGTCAAATTCTCATTTAAAAATAATAAAAAGAGATCATTTTAATACTTTCTACTAAGCTTTTTAGGTCTGTCTCTACCTTTCTGGACATAGACCGGATCTAATACATCTACTCCCCTAACAGGATCATTGGTGAAAGTTCACAACCATCTATGTGATGTAGGACCTAAATGCTTAGGCAATGTTAAATACGAAGTTGCAATCTTTTAGATGAGAGCAATATTAAATGTTAAACTTGTAGCGATTTAAACAACAAAAGAAAACAAGAGTGGGGTGAAACTAGCGTAGGCCAAGTCACACAACTAGAAGTTAAGATCACAAAATAATCAATTATTCAAGCATAGAATACACGAAGGATTTTTCAACGAGAAATCCCTAAATTAACAATGAGATTAGGCACCATGTGAGTCAATTCACTCACTCACTAGATTACTAGGCTTAGTAGAGGGAGTTAACACAATCTTTATGAATCAATTATGACCACAATTGAGAGCAATTAGGAAGATATATAATATGGAGGAAGAGTTCACCTTCGTCAAGTTATTAGGCTTGATTTGACGTGCGAGGATGAGATCCGGAGCCTTGGCGGTCGATTAGAGGAAATTTTGCATGAGGACAGCAATATGGAGCCTTCCGAATAGCAAACAGGAACTTTTCGGACGTTGGGACAGCAATAGAAACTTGATGGAACCTCTGGACAGCAGTTAGGAATCTTCAGGTAGCAATCGGGACATTTGGACAGCACACAACGGATCCCCGTAAGTTGGAATAGCAAGGAACAGAGGCTAGACTTTCAAGACAGCAATTCTGATATATCCAGAAAATCTGGACAGCAATTGATTAAGTGGAAATCCCTTGGGATCAATATCGGTGGATGGGAAAAAGAGTTAATTCCAAATAGAGAGGAAGGGGCAGGCCAAGCTTGGGGAAATTAGGGAATTTTGGTTCAGATTTGGTGGAGGAAGGGGGAGGGAAATTTGAGTTTTAAATTCCCTAATTTATTGGAGATGGGAGGGAATGGGGGCCGGCTATATCAAACTTGATTGGGCTTGATTGGTTGGGATTTAATTGGATGTATTAATTAGATAGGAGAGAGGGAAGGAGGAGAGAGGGGTTTATTAATTAATTCCCTTAATTGGAAGTCCAATTCAAGAATTAATTAATTAAGGAGGGAGAGAGAGGGGATCATCCAAAGAGGGAGGGAGGGGAGTTGTCCAGATTTAATGAATGTGGGAATTAAAATTGATTCTCAATCAATGTCAGATTTATTCAATCCTTGATTGAAGAAAGACTTTCCAAAATTAAACTAATAATTAGGAAAGAATTTGAAATTTCAAATTCGATTGAATTTGAACTCAAAAACTTATCATAATTAAAACGACTTAATTTAGGAAAGAATAATTTTATGAGGGAAAAGATGGTGGGGGGAAAAGAAGAACCCGGTGGCTAAGAGGGGAAGAGAGAGAGGTCGGCGGCTTGGAGGTGGGAGATGGGGTGGCCGGTTGGGGTTATGTTGGTGGTGGGGGTTCGGCCGAGAGAGGGAGGAAGGGGATGTGGCCGACGGGTTGTGGGGAAGAGGGAGGGAAGGGAAAGGAGGAAATCGACCACAAATCCTGACGCTTCTTGTGGTTGGTGGGTAGTGCGATGCCCTCACCTAGGGACTTCAATCTCTCTAAGAACTCTCAAGCTCTCCCCAAAACACACAAGTGCAGAAATTTCTTGTAATAATCATCATTATCCTCTCCAAAGAGAAAGAGGGGATATAAATAGCTAGAGTTTACAATGAAGAAATAAAAGACACATATGCCCCTAAGGGTCACAAACAACTATTCCCTCAAGTGAGGGTAGAAACAGAAAAATGCATAAATAAATCAAATACATATGATAACTCAAAAATAAATCGGTGCGATCGTGGCCGTAGATCGACAGCCCCATCTCCGGTAGACTCTCCAAGGTCGGATGTCCTCATCATTATGATACCAACTGTAAGTGCTTATTGCACCAAGAGGAGGGATGAATTGGTTCTTTTAAAAACTTTTTAAAATCTTTGAAAACCTTTTTCTTAAAAATAATTTTGATATGCGGAAGCGTTAAAGAAATAAAACAATTTAGAAAAAAAAGACTAAAAAAACAAAAAAATATTTTGACGTCGAAGAAAGGTGATTTAAGAATGTCGACTTGACCTTGATTGTCGTAGATGAACCTGTGGTCGACTTCAGGATCGGCCATTCATGAAGGCGATGGCGGCTTGCAAAATTAATCCTTGAAGGTGTATGGTGATGTAACAAAAAGTTATAAATAAACAATCTCACACGACAACCAAAGCTCTGATACCAAAATTGATGTGACAAAAAGAAACACAAACAAGTGCTCCAATATCTAACCAGGATGTAAGAAACTTTCAAAGACACATAGCAAAGAAACAAACAAACTACTTTCAACTTCAAATAAAAAAAAACTTACAACTTGTAATAAAACTCTAGACACAACACAACTTATAGAATTTTTGAGACGAAGGATACAAGTGGAGTGGTAACTTGTGGAGAGAAGAAAGAGATAGGAGACCGAGACGAATTATAAGAAGAAGAGTAGAAGAAGATAGCTCGCAAGCTATTACAAAAAACCCTCAAGTTTTTATTCCAAAAATTCTTCACAAAACCATACTGTAAACTGCAACAAAATAGTCCCTAAAAATAGGAAAAGGAACCCAATAAACACCCAAAGCAGCCGCCCCATTCAGCCAACCAAAATAGAAAAAATCCCAAGAGAAAAGGGCACGGCAGGACCACAAACCGAGCAGCCAGGCGCCCCAAAAGAAGCAGCCAGAATCGAAACAGTCAGGAGCCCAATAGACACCAAGGAAAAAGAGCACGACTAGCTCACAAACCAATTAGCCAGGTGCCAAAAAAAACAACAACAACAACCCCAATCAGCCATATCACCTCAAACACCAAACAGCCAAAGAGACATGGGTCAAGCCGGTTAGATAAATTTTAGCCCAACAATAAATGTCCAATAAACCAAAGAAATGAAATTTCTTGATTGCATCAATTCTCCTCTGGAGGAGAATTCTCATCTCCTGATGAGATCGTCTGCATAGAAGGTTGACTTTCTCCATCAGTAGATTCCTTTGCGTCATGAGTTGGAACTTCGGCCTTCATCAATATTTAGCGATAATCTTCCATTGGACGAAAGAAATTTGCTCCTCGATGGTGGCAGCAAGTGTGAAAATAATTCTCTTCACGTACTCCTTCACAGTTTGATCTACCTCCGGATTAACATCGAAGAAAGGTGATTTAAGAATGTCGACTTGACCTTGATTGTCGTAGATGAACCTGTGGTCGACTTCAGGATCAGCCATTTATGGAGGCGATGCCGGCTTGCAAAATTAATCCTTGAAGGGGTATGGTGATGTAACAAAAAGTTACAAATAAACAAATCACACGACAACCAAAGCTCTGATACCAAAATTGATGTGACAAAAAGAAACACAAACAAGTGCTCCAATATCTAACCAGGATGTAAAAAAACTTTCAAAGACACATAGCAAAGAAACAAACAAACTACTTTCAACTTCAAATAAAAAAAACTTACAACTTGTAATAAAACTCTAGACACAACACAACTTATAGAATTTTTGAGATGAAGGATACAAGTGGAGTGGTAACTTGTGGAGAGAAGAAAGAGATAGGAAACCGAGACGAATTATAAGAAGAAGAGTAAAAGAAGAAGATATTTTTCTCTGGCAGGCCGATCGTACTGCAGGTGAGTGGATACCCGAGCGCGAACCCTAACTTTTTCGCCTCCGCCGCCTCCTCTGCTCTCGTCTCCAGGAGAGGCCCGTCCTCTCCCCCCTTCGGATGGCTTTTGATCCGAAGGATTTTCCCGCCCTACCGGGCAATCGCTCCTTGGGCCGGTTCCCACTTCTCCTCAAGGTCTTTCCTATGCCAATACCACTGCTTCCCTCCCTCTTGCACCTGAACCTTTCCCGGTAACATTTGTTCCCCCAAAGCCCAAGCTCTCCTTCGCGGTTGGCGACCTCTCTGAAGGATCTTCACTCTGGTCCCTATCGCTAGTCGGATACTCGGTCGGACAACGCCCATATTATGAGCGACTTCTTGCAGCTATGAAAAAGGTTTGGCCTTTAAAAGGTACGATCACCCTCCTATCTCTTGCTGATGGTTTTTTTCTCATCAAATTCACATCACAAGAAGATTATGATGCTATTTGGTCTGGGGGACCTTGGTTTTTTCTTGGGAAACCATTCATCCTTCAAAAATGGTCTCCCAAATTTAAACCAAAACGTGATGAGAATGCTTCCATTCCCATCTGGATAAAATTAATAGACCTTCCACTTGCTCTTTGGACTTTTAATGGCATCTCCAAAATTGCTAGCTATATAGGCATCCCTCTGTCAGTTGACTCCCTAACCGCTAAACACTCCAGACTCACTTTCGCTCGTGTCTGTGTTCAAATCTCCAAGGATTCACCTCTTCCCGACGTGATTCCTTTGGAGATTGATGGTGAAGATATGACACTTAAAGTAGATTATGATTAGAAACCCACTCCCTGTGAAGGCTGCCGATCACTTATACATCCCTTCTCCCTTTGTCCTTCTAACCCCAACCCCACAAATGTAGCCAAATTTCCCAACCGTCCCCATGGCAGAAGCTCTAACCGACCTCCTCGTCCAACTTCTAGGACGGCATCTAAGGCTCCTCCCACTCCTGCCATTTCTTCAACCCCCATTCTTCCTTCTGACCCACTACCACCACCTACCACTGCCCCGCTGCCGACTTGTGGAGACATTAGTTCTTCATTGCCCCCACTTATCTCCCAACATGAGAAGACTCCCATTATTCCCAACTTAAACTCTCTGAATGAAGACTGTGCTAATGAAGCTTCTTCATCTTCGGAAATTCCTTTTCTTCCTCATGTTGTCATTCCCACCTCTCTATCTCCACCAAACCTCACCACCTGCAACCAATACAATGCTCTAACTGTTGAAGATCACCCTTCTGTTGACAATATCTATTCTATTGATAATAACCCTACTATCACTGCCAATGACATTAACATTTCCGTTAATGATCAACTTTCCTCAAAACCCTCCTCCTCTTCAAAAACATCCTCCCCTAATTCCAAGAATCTCAAAGGAAAATCGGCTAGGAAAGCCAAACCTTCTAAATCCAAATCTTAATGCCTAGCCCCAATCTAGCTTGTTGGAATATTAGAGGGTTTAATAGACCCGACAAGGTGATGATGTGCAGGGACCTTGTTCGTGCACATAATCTGAATTTCTTGTGCCTTTTGGAAGCTAAGATTGACCTTTCTTCGGTTGAGGACGACTGGTTTTTAAATGCTCACCGAGTTTTTGATAATGAGCAACACTGCCACAATTTTGGCACCTATAACCCGGGTAGGATTTGGATTAAATGGGATCCTTCCCACATATCATTCTCTCCTACTTTCATTTCCTCTCAACTCATTCATGGTATTATCTCTATGGGCTCTTCCCCTCCTTTCCTCTTGTCGGTCATCTATGCTGCCAACACTTTTGAGGAAAGAAAATCTCTTTGGGACAACATTAGAGAGCTGGTTCCTACTTCCCCACTTCCATGGATGGTTATGGGGGATTTTAACTGCATCAGATTTGATAATGAAAAGATTGGTGGTTCTCCGGTGCCTGCCAACAGGCTTTCTGAGCTTAATGGTCTCATTTTTGACTGCGGACTTCTAGACCTTGCTTCTGTTGGACTCTTTTTCACCTGGTTTAATCAGAGGAATGATCAGCCCATTCATGTGAAACTGGACAGAGTGATGGTTAATTCTCTTTTCTTAGACCACTTCCCTAATGCACATTACAAGGTTATCCCACCTTTGTGCTCTGACCACTCTCCACTTATTACATATACCTCTACTCCCCATAGCCCTCCACATCGTTTTCTTTTCAAAAATTATTGGACCTTCATGGATGGTTTTTGGGATGATGTGTTATCGGCTTTCTCTCAACCAACTTACAAAAGCCCCATTTACCACCTTCAAAACTGTCTTCAGAATCTCAAAGGTGCCCTGAAGAGGAGAAATTGGGCTACTTCTAACTTCATCTCCAATTCGATCTTGGAGCTTAAACACCGACAGATGGTCTGCTTAGAAAATATTCAAAACTCTCCTCTGGATATCAATTTAAACTCTACTCTCAAGGAGATAAATTCTGAAATTGCTAGTCTCCAAGCCTCTTGGGCTTCATGGATTTCTCAAAGGGCTAAAGAAAAATGGTTGTCTCAGGGAGAAGATGATCTCAGATTTTTATATGCTAAAATCCGTGCCAGAAAGAATCACAACAATTTTTATGAAATATCTGATGCAAATGGCCCTCTTACATCTCACCAAGATATTGCAAATGCCTTCATTCAACACTTCAAGGGTCTCTTCAACTCCCCTAAACCGGTTAATGCTTCTAATTTCTCCATTGAACCTGGTAATTGCATTCCCATGGATATGGTTCCTTCCCTTGTTGCTCCTTTCACTTCTGCTGAAATTCAAAAGGTGGTTTTTGATGGAAATGATTCTTCCAGTCCGGGTCCTGATGGTTTCTCTTTTGCCTTCTACAAGAAAACATGGCATATTATAGGCCCTTTCATATGCAAAGCTGTGATGGAATTTCATTCCTCTGGTCACTTACCTAGAGGTGTTAAGGCCACGGCACTGGCATTAATTCCTAAAGGGCATCATGTTACATCCATTTCAGATTACCGACCTATCTCTTTGTGCAATGTTTTATATAAAATTATGGCTAAGCTAGTTGCTAACAGGTTGAAAGTTGTCCTTCCCAACATTATTCATGAAAGTCAGGGTGGGTTTATTACAAAACGTTGTTCTTCTGACAATATCCTTCTGGCTTCTGAGATTCTCAAAGATTTCAATTCTTCTTGCAACTCCTTCTGTGCCAAGTTGGACATACTTAAGGCTTTTGACTATGTTTCACATGATTTTCTGTACTTTAGGCTGAGACAGAAAGGTTTCCCTGAGAAATTTATAAATTGGGTGAAAGGTTGCATTTCCAATGTATTCTTCTGCATATGTATAAATGGCTCTCTTAATGGTTTCTTCTGTTCCTCCTCGGGATTGCGTCAGGGGTGCCCTCTTTCTCTATTACTTTTCTGCATTATCATGGACGGGTTTTCTTGCTGTTTGGTGAACTCAATTCCTCCGTTTGATGGCCAAAGGGTTAATGGCTGCTCTGTAAATCACCTCCTCTACGCCGATGATGTATTGGTTTTTGGGCATGCCACTACTGCTAATGCTTCTAGTCTAGCCAAATCTATTACTTATTTTGCTAATGCCTCTAGACTTGGTATCAATGCTTCTAAGAGCTCCATTATTTTTTCTAAGAATGTAACTGGCCAGAATAGTATCTGTGACTCTTTGGGTATCTCTCAACAGAGCTCTTTCCTCACTTACCTGGGCATTCCTATTGCCGCCACCCGTCTCAATTCTTCTCACTTCCAACCACTCCTGAGTAAACTTTTTACTCTACTTGATGGTTGGAAAGTTAAATTTCTCTCTTTTGCAGGAAGGGTTCAATTTTTAAAGTTTACAATTGCTAACACCATTGCCTACTGGATTAGAGGCCTAAATCCTGCTGTAAAATTATATCCAGGCTGTGTTCTAGATTCCTATATCATGGTAGAATTGCTGATAAGAAAATGCACCTTATTGCTTGGGGTAAGACTGCTCTGCCTAGGCGTCTGGGTGGTCTCGGGATCCCTTCTATTGAAGGACTGTATCATGCCAGTTTCTGCTCTTTCTTATGGAGATTTTTCACAATTGAAATTTGCCCATTAAATGGTTCAAACATAAGTATTTTTCTCCTTGGAAACCTCTTGCTCCAAATGCTTCAAAATTCTGGAATAAACTCTATGCCACTGCACAACTTATTAAGGGATTTATTTCCCTAAAAGTTTCTCTAACATGCAATTATTCTATGGAATGGGATCATTGGTGCAACGGGAAATCTTTGCATGATATTTTACCTTCTTTTAAGTTCTTGCAACCTTTTGTTCACTGCTTCATTAAAGATAATGGTTGGGCTTTCCCTCACTCTCTACCGGTTCAGCTTCAAAATTCTCTTACGAGCATATCCTTTAATGACTCACCTGCTATTGCTTGGAATAACTCTCCTAACCCGACTTTCTCCACATTTTATTCTAGTTATTTTATCCTTTTTGAAGAGGTTATTTGGTATAATTTTATCTGGCATAAAAATTTCTCACTTCGATACTCATGTTATGGCTGGATGGCAATTTTGGGTAGACTGAAAACGGCTGATTTACTTTTGATGAGGCATATTGAGGTTATGCCTGGATGCTCTTTTTGTGACGCTGGTAATGAAAGTCACTCCCATCTGTTTTTTGGTTGTGACTTTTCATTTGCTGTGATCTCCTCTCTTTTACCGAATCTGAGGAGTTTTCTTCTGAGGCCAAATCTACTATAGACTTTCGACTTTATTGATGGTTTAGACGACATTACAAGTTGGGAGAAACATTTCTGCTATCTTGTCATATGCAGCTCTATTTATTTTCTTTGGCGTGAAAGGAATACTAGAAGATTTGATAATGCTTGGAACAGTCCTTCTAGGATCTGTTTCATTATTAGACAAGCTATTCTTCTTAAAGTCAGGAGATGGAAACGTTTTGAAGAACTTAAAATTCGATATGCGATGCTCAACTGAACCTAATTGGATGGGTTGCTCTTATGATATTTCATTGCTGCTGCTGGTTGCGGAACATGTTTTTGGAATTTTTGAGGGCTATGATGTCTGTATTGCCCACTCTTATCCCCTTTGGATGGCAGTGGTTCTTCGCGGGTGCCTCACATGATAATGATCTTCACGATCTTCTCAGATCTGACGCTGCAACCAAGGGGCTTTTGGTTTTTACTGTGGCAATTCCTTAGCCCTGTTATTGTCAACTCTCTTTTCCCTTTGGATTTTTTCTTTTGTTTGTGGCTTCATTAATGGGGGTGCTGTTTATACTCCTACAGGTTTATTTCTTTCTTCCCACACATGTAACTAGTTTTGATCAAAGAAATTTGGGCCTCATGCCCACTAATTTTCCCAAAAAAAAAAGAAGAAGATAGCTCGCAAGCTATTACAAAAAACCCTCAGGTTTTCATTCCAAAAATTCATCACAAAACCATCCTCTAAACTGCAGCAAAACAATCCCTATAAATAGGAAAAGGAACCCAATAGACACCCAAGCAGCCGCCCCATTCAGCCAACCAAAATAAATAAAATCCCAAGAGAAAAGGGCACAGCAGGACCACAAACTAAGCAGCCAGGCGCCCCAAAAGAAGCAGCCAGAATCGGAATAGCAGGAGCCCATCAGACACCAAGGAAAAAGAGCACGACCAGCTTAGAACCAAGCAACCAAGTGTCAAAAAAACACAACAACCACCCCAATCAGCCATATCACCTCAAACACCAAACAGCCAAAGAGATATGAGCCAAGCCCGTTTAGATAAATTTCAGCCCAACAATAAATGTCCAATAAACTAAGAAATAAAATTTCTTGATTGCATCAAGATCCCATGATTCCGTCGTCCCGGGTATACCGTGGATTCAGTCTACCAACACCAACAACCATTGATTATAGTGTCCAGAGAATTTGATTAGCAGCCATGGATTGCCTCCTCTCAGGGATCCCGAGTAAACTGAAGGAGAGATGTGTGCGGATTTTAATTTAGTTTAGTTTGGGTTGGGGCTTATGGCTTCCTTAGAAGTTGCCCATTAATTTATTTAGTTTGGGGCTTACAGCTCCAATTAGAGTTGCCCGTGTGATTAGATTTGGGTAGGGGCTTACTTTCATTTGGGTAGGGCTTACTTTCATTTGAAAGTAGCCCTAATAGTGGGTGTTACAATCTCTATTAGAGGTGGCCCGAGGATTTTGGGTATGAGTGGGTCTTATGGCTTCTATTAGAAGTAGCCAAGCATTTTTGATCGAAAAGGTTTTATGACTTCCTTAAAAGTTGCTGATCACGGGTCTTACGACCTAGCCCTGTAAGCTAAGTAGCCTGTATCGTGGGTCATACAATCTAGCCCTATAGACTAGGATGCCCGAGTGAGGGGTCTAGGGCTATGTTATTACCTAAATATTTCCCTCAGAGGTCGACTTACGGCTTCTATTAGAAATTGTCGGGTGGTGGATCTTACAACTTAGTTCTTATAAACAAGGCTGCCCATAGGGGTTTAAGTTTTGGATCTAGGGTCGTCCATTTAGAAATTCCATAACGCGCGGGTCTTACTGCTTCGTTTAGAAGTAGCCCAAATGGCAGGTCTTACAACTTAGTCCTATAGGCTAAGATGCCCAAGTAGGGGTCTAGAGTTAAGTTACTTCTAGCTATTACCCCTAAAGTTCGAACTTACAGCTTTCATTGAAAGTAGCCAGTGTACGGGTTTAGGGTTTTACACACTTCTGGGTTTTGACACCAGTGTCAGTGTTTTGTTGTTTTGTGCTTGTAGTTTTCCCTACTTTAGTAGTCTGTTGCTCTACTTATTTTTCAGCACTTTGTTCTACCTGTAGTAGTTAGATTTACTATTTCTAATATTTAATTTTATTTGTACTTGTGCTAATTTTTGTCTACTTGTTCGCAAATACGTGATACTTGCAACAGTTCAGGGAGCTCATAGGTAGTTGCAGTTAAGGCTATTGCTGAGGGTCTAAGGAAGTTTGAGTTTTGTTTGTGAGGTTTTTGTTGAGCTGTTTGGAGAGTACTGAGTTGAGAGCTGTTTGTTAGTTATTGTGAGAGCTCTTGGAGAGATGCTCAGTTGAAGAGGTGTTTAAGTTGTTTGGAGAACTGTTTGAGTTGCTACTCCGTTGATTGTATTTAGGTTGATTGGATAGTAGAAAAACATTGATTTGATAGTCTTTTGATTTTATGTTTTATTTTGATTGTTTGCATTAATTAATTAGATGAATTAATTAAATGAATTTTACTTGAAATTAAGTTTAATTTAAATTCAATTGTTTGGCTCATTGATTGTATTTTGAAATTAATCATGTTAAGTTTAATTTGATCATTAATTATATGAGTTAATTGAAAGTTGAATTAAAATTTAATTTGTTCGATTGATTATTTTAAATTTCAAGTGTATTTTAAAATTATACATATGTTAAATTCAATTTGCTCAATTCGTTAACATTAAAGTTTAAATATACTTTGAGATTGCTTGATCAATTAATTATTCTAAAAATTTTAATTTGATTACATTTATATTCAATCGAATCTTAATATTCTAATTTTAACTAAAGTCAGATTTTAAATTAGTTAATTTGAC
Organism: Dendrobium chrysotoxum; assembly: GCA_019925795.1. Taxonomy (NCBI): domain Eukaryota; kingdom Viridiplantae; phylum Streptophyta; class Magnoliopsida; order Asparagales; family Orchidaceae; genus Dendrobium; species Dendrobium chrysotoxum. Next base: position 55,054,744 of record CM034303.1, read on the forward strand.
AATTTTATTAATGTTAAAGTCTTACTTTTGGATTATAATTTTAATCAAATTTAAAATCGTTAAAGTTTTAATTTAACAATCTCACTTCCGTTAATTGAATTAGTCAGATTAATTGTTTAGTTGATTAATGGGTTCATTATTCAATCCAATGAGATTTCAAATTAATTAGTTTAATAAAGTTAAAGTTTCAATTATTTAGTTCAGGTTATTTAATTAATCGGTTTATTATTTGGAGATTCCACTGCTTAATCAATTTAAGAGTTTCAGTTAACATTTATTATTAGTTAACTTGGAATTAGTTGGTAAATTAATCTTTTAAATTATCTACCCATTTAAATTGATTACCACGATAGATTATTTAATTGTTCAATTATTGAATTTAGAATTTAAAAGTTTATTATTTAGTTGAATTTAGAATTTAATCAGTTAAATTTAAAATTAGTTATTTAGTTACAGGTTATGTTAATTTAATTAATTTTAAATTGAATCCGTGTTTTCCAAAATCCACCTAAGTCCAGAATTTTTGAAAAAATTTCGACAACCTCCCGACGTCCCCTCCCCGTGAGGGTAGGTTGGGGAAAGCACATGCCCTTTTAATCCGCCCAGCCGAAAAGATAATCAACGGCCGAGGCTTCGGGACGTTGTCGGGTCCGGGAATTGTTTTCTGAAGCTCTGCTTTGCTGGTTGTAGCCATATGATTGATGATCACAATGTCTAATCACTTTTTCTTCTCATAATTACTATTATTAATAATAGTTTTATTAACAATACTAAAACATTATAATAAATTCCTCTTCTTTTGATTTGCTCACTCCACGTTTCAAGAAACGAGCACTATAGAAAACAGACTCAAAGAGGATCGGATTAAAGTCCGGACAAGCAGGTTGATCCGATAAAGGCCTTTGTACATTTGACAGAGCAAAATCGAGAAAGAGAGAGAGAGAGAGGGCTCATGCCTAGCTTGGACGTGCATAAGGAGGCGGACGTTAATCGTTTTGCTTGCGTGAAGAGGTGGAAGCAGATCTAGGCGGTCTTCCACGTGGGCTCGTCGGCACTGGAAGACAGCAGATCGGCGCCAAGCGGCGTCGGGCTTGGTCTCAGTTCCCGTAAATCGAACGCAGGTAGGCGGTTTGGGCTTTGTTCGCGTGAGGTCGAAGACCGGCTTAAGGTCGAACGACCCACTGTTGTTCCTTAGAACAAGTCGGCGGTGGACTAGGCAAAGGCAAGCCGACGTCATGACGGACGCAACATAGATGAACAAGGCTTGCGAATTCGCGTGAAGAGCAGTGCGGGAATTCAGGCTATAGACCGCTTGCTTCTCTCGCCGCCAGTTTGGGATCAGAGACGACCAGAGGTACTCGCTAGAAAAGCTTAATAAAAAAAGGAGAATTTGAACTTCTTTGCAGCCTCCGCCTCTGTGAGCATAACCCCATTTCTCTCTATTTTGTTTTGATTATACGAATGGGTGGGCAGTTGCTTCTAACACACATTTAGACAATGTGGGGTCGTGGCAATGACGTGTCTTTCATTGCTTTAAATATCATATATAAAACTTGATAATAAAAATGCCAAATGCTCATTCAACTGTATCCCTTTAGTTAATGGATTTTGGCATCTAATTTGATCGAATATGATATATGTTTGGCATTTTGTGAATGATGATTTTGTTTCTTCATCTGACCGACACCATGCATTTACATACATTAATTTTGTAGGAATAAATCATGATAATGTGGCAATTGTTCATATAACACAAGAAGAGCAAATAGGCTTAAAAATTCTCATGATATTGGATGAAGAAAATTATGGCAATAATGTCTTGTTTGTAGCTCATCATCCTTTACTTTTAAGCAGACCGATTAATCATCTGCATTCTCGATCTCATAGTGCCTTAATCAGAATTAAATCTTATCATTTAAAAATCTGCATGCCTTTGGAGTTGATAGAACTATGACCAAACCAAACCCATTGGTATGCCTTGCTATTGACATATTTGCAATCTTTTCCATTAGGTGCTCATCACTAAAGTCTTCTTGTATATTTTCGATAAGAATTTCATTATATTAATTGTGGTCCGCTCATGCAACATTTTGGAGGCCACATTCTTTGCCATTGAAAAACACATGGCTCCTAAATTAACTTCCATAATAATTTTCGACTTTAACTTCAAAGAGATATGTATGTAATTTGCCTTAACAAATTATTCCTCATTTCATCTTCAAATTCTCGAAGTTCTTGCCATCGAACTAGTCAATCATCATACTTACTCATTCATGTGCCATAGATCTTTGTTTTGAGGATTCAGTTTCTACTGATATTGAATTAACTTTCATTAAGAATTAACTTGCTCCTAAGTTTGATAACCAATGGGACAAAACTGACAGTTGCAAGATAAAGACGATCAACTGAACATTGAAGGATATCATTTGCTTATTTGATTGGCCTTTGTTCTTTAATTCTTTTGTTCCAGAATTATCATAACTACATCTTGCCTTTGTTCTGACATTAATTTAGACATTTTATCAAGTTTGCAATTTTATTAAATTCCAACAGGGATTTGCACTATACGTGTCTCTCCTTCACTACACAGCTAGATGGAAAAGCACTTCTCCCTTGACCAGGCCGAGAATCACCCTTACAGACTCTTCACACCCGAAGAATCTTCTCCTCTCGCCTCCTTGGCCTGGCAAAGCTGTCGTCCCTCCTTTTGCCCGCAAGCCCAATGGAGAAGTCGATCCCTCCTCTCGCCTCCTCAGCCCGACGGAGATGCAAAAACTCCTTTCGCCCTCAAGCCCAATGGAGATGCCATTCCTAGCCTCCTCGGCTAGCGAGAGTCTTTTGCTCCAAAGATTAGTCAAGCTTACTATTTTCTTCTTAGATTAGTCTATATATTACTTGCATTGAATATTCGGATACAGAAAAAATATTTTTGTATTCTCCACAAGTCCACATCATATTCTCCTAGGATCACCGTCATTGACATATTTTTTATATAATACTCAAAAAAAAAGTGAAAAATGATCAAATTAATCTCAACACTATTTTGGGTGTGTTCATTATGACCATCACCGCATCTCATTTGATCCCTCAACTTTATAAAAAAAGTTAAAGCTGAAATCGAACGAGCAAAAGAGCCCAGTATGGTAGCCAGTAAGCAATCCCCAATAAGTAAAATATGAAATAGCAACAGAGTTCAACTGTGATAAAAGTGAATTGAGTCGTATCATCAAACATTAATCAACAGAAAATTATAGTCAACAGGAATGCCGTGATTCAAAATTCACATCTATAAATTTAGTCTAGAGACCAGTGAACATGAACAGGAATTGAATAATTCCAAACAAAGCAACTGGTCAATTAAAGGTAACATAACGAGGAAGGAACCAATGGCTTTTTTACCTTGCACAAATAATGCATCAGTGTCATTTTGCTGTTAGTTGCACGAGTATCTGTAAGCTTTAAGAGGCTGTCCAGTCGAAAGCCAATAGCAGAACCTTTAAAAAGAAACCATATTTCAATGATTGCCACAAAAAAAAATTTAAAATGAATAAGCCCCTACTTTCTGAATAACAATTATCATGGAAAAACTACCAAACAAATTGCTAAAATAATGCTTGGATAATATTATTAGGATAAACATATTTTTGGATAAATACAAAATTATAGTTTACTCTTGGATTATAACAGGTTCAAATTTTTGTTATTATGAGTTATCTCCAAATAAAAATTCAAACCATATTTGCTTTTGCATTTTGCCTCCCTAAATACAGAAAGTAGGAGACGAAAGAGACTAGACAGTATATGGGCGTGGTGATACAAACACCGCCCACCCATCTTGTGGCTATTGATTCCTATAGTGGAATTATTCTTTGGTGAAGGTTGGATCACAGATCTCCCATTCTTGGGATTATAGTGCATTGGACTCTTTGTTATAGTCGGGATTTGTGGTTATTTGTACTGTAGCAAGATTTGGGTAATCACTGCCTCCCATATTTAAGCAGAAACCTGATGTTTATGATTTTAACTTTAGTTGATTCGGAATTTTCTGTGCTGAAGCTAAGCTGGCATTTGATGGTTTTGCTAGAATCTGAGATTGTGAGTTTCAGACTAACAATTTTAGACAATTTTTTTGGATTTTAAAAACACAATTAATTATGGGTCTATTTTTAATCATAAATAGAACACTAGGCATTTAAATTAACTCAATAGTTCAATAAAATCTCATATTTCTTCTCAAATTTTTGTGCACAGCGGATGTGAATTTTTTGAGTAGAATAAAAAGTCTTAACAACTTGTCAGGAAAGTTCTCTTTATGCTGGCATAAGACCAAGATTAGCAATTCGGTGGGTTATTTGCTTTATCTTTCTTGTCTTTGTTTTCACTGTTGATTTACAAGTGTAATTGAAATTTGATGAATCTGCTGTAATATGATTTTCCACGAACTGGCATTCACTCTGATACAATCAAACTTTATAAATAGTAGAAATTTGAAGGAAGGCTGCCATTGATGGGGACATCAGATCAAACATCAGATCATGGAAGGTTTATCAGCGACGTGGCAAACGATCTACGGCCACGATTGAGTCGATGTACTTTTGAGTTGTATTATGTATTTGTCTTTTGGTAGTTATGTTGTATTTGTTTTATTTCGTTTTCCGTTTATACCCTTACTTAAGAGAGGTCGTATGTAAGCCCTAAGGGCATCAATGTCTTTTGCTTTTGAGTCATTTGTATCAAGGCTATTTATAGCCCTCATGTTTTTTTTTATTGGTTAATGAATGATGATAAAAAAATTTATGCATGTTACTTTCTTGTGAGAGCTTGAGGACTAAGGAGAAGGATCCCTAGGAGAGGAAGAATCGTGTATCACCCACCAACCTTGACGAGTCAGGTTCATGGTTTTTATTTTTCTCTTTCCTTTCCCCTCCTCCCTTCACCACCGCCGGCCCTACCTCCCCTTCCCCCACCCACGGCTCAACCCCCACCCAAGCCCATTGATCCGCCGGCACCCCTCCCCTCACCGTCCCCTCCCCCTTACCCACCGACGGCCCCCACCACCACCTCAAGCCGCCGGTTCCACCTCCACCCGTCCAAGCCGCCGGCCACCCCCTTACCCCTTTCCTAAAATAGGATAGTTTTATTTGAAAGTTATTTGAATTCAAATTCAAGAGGATTTGAAAATAGAAACCTTCCAAATTAAATTGGTCTAAGTTTGAAAAGTCCATTAATTATTAATCAATCATAAATTTAAGATTGATTATTTAATTAATTCAATTCTCTACACTTTCCTAATTAAAAATACATAAGTTTGGAAAGCCCTTAATTGATAATCAATCAAAATCTGAGATTGTTTATTTAATTAAATCAAATCCCCTCATACATTACATTTAGACACCTCCTCTCTCTCTCTCTCCAATCCCCATCTCCTCCCATTAATTCCTACCCCTTTAGGAATTAAATTCAAATTTTTAAATTCCTATTTCCCTCCAAATCTAAATCTGAATTTAACTTCAAATTTTGGAGTCTTTCCCCCCCCCCCCAACTCTAACCTTAACTCCACCTAGATTTCTCCAAAATCTGAAACGAAATTTTCCAAGAGGTTTCCCCTTGGCCGACCACCTTCTCTCACCACCTCCTACGTGGATTCTTGGGAGAAAACTCTATGCTTTCAAAGAAAGGCAGCAAGGACAGCAAAGGATCATTACTTTTCAACACATTAACGCTTGGAAGAAACTTCTTTCTCTCCAATTGAACCTTTAAGAGAGGCTATGGCGAACTTCTTCCACAACTCCACTACTTGTTTCCAAGCTTTGACAAAGGTGAACCCCTTCCCCCTTTCAATTACTCTTCTAATTCACTAATCTTGTAGGTGTTGATTGAATCACAAAGAGTCGTGCTCCGCTAAATGTCATCGCTTAGTAAACGTAGGATTTGAGTCACTTTCTATGTGCTAATCTTATTGTTAGCATAGAGATTTTGTTGAAAGTCTACTTAATTCGCATGCCATTGAAATTCTAAATTACTTGTGATAGTTTAAGTTCTTTCATGTGATTTGGCCTAAACGAAAGTGACCGCTCTTATGTTTTATCTTATCGTTTGGATTAGCTAATAGAAATAATTGCTCTTGATCTTTTCAATTCGTGCAAATTCTTATTATAACATCTAAAGCATTATAGTCCTACATCAACCATATAGATAATCTCCGACAGTAACTGAGTCATGACAAACATGCATGGAGGAAGAACTCCATAAAATTCTCTAAGAGTGACTTTATAGTAGTAGTTCTAAGCAACGTCTAAGATTCTTGCCTTAAGTAGCACTATTATAAAAATAAGTACAGAGCTTCTAATATTCACATTGCAGTTTGCTCATTGCCACAGCTCAATCAGTAGCAAAGAGCATAATACATCGTTTTTAACTCCCACAACTTCTGCCCTATTCCCTAAGATTTCAAGTCATCAGTCTCCCTTTTTAAGCTTGTTCTATAGAAAAAGTTACTACAAATATAACAAATATGTGCACATTTATTGCTAGAAAATAATGCATACCATGTGGCAATGAATGAAAAATTGTTACCTCTTGCAGTTCCTTGGTTTAGCATGTTTCCAAGGTACAGGATTTTCTTCATGATTTCTTTAAGCTTGACAGAATTCCTTATCTGGTAAATCACAAGACGTGAATAACTACAGATGAGTTATGGACAGCAGAAAGAGAGAATATCTTGTAAGATTAGAAATAAAATTACCTGCTCACATGCAGAATCTATAGCATTCAAACTCTTTTGAAGATCAGAAACCTAAAATAAAACAATTAATTTAATTAGATTCATTGAAACTTATTGAGCATAATTAAAAAAAATGCCATCCAACCTGTTGACAAAATTGAATCTTGAAAGAGAATACTCTTAACTTGGATTCTACACGAGGAACCTTCATAAGCTCCAGGAAAAACTGCAGTTTTAATTACAACGCATCAGTGTCGTGTTAACAAGGCAGAAGGGTCGTGCTTACAACGCAATATGATATAACTAACAAGATATAACTAACACCAAGCAAAAAGCCATGCAAAATTGCACTTCAGCTCCCAGATTAACTGGTGATGGGGACATTAGAAGCAAGCCTTAGCGGGTTTATCATCAGCGTGATCATGGACCGTTGGATGTGTTCCATAGTCTTTATTTTTTACTTTTGTATTTTCTGCATTTTATTTTGATATTATGTATTTTCCCAGTTTGCCCTTGTTAGTTTTGGTTTTATGCTATAGTTTGGGAGGGCAATTTGGTCTATGCTTATTTTTCCTTTTCTTGGCCTATAAATAGTGGCCTTAGTCATGTATAAAGGGGATGATGAATATATGAAAGCTTATGCACTTGTTTTAAAATTTCCTGTTTGGTGAGATTGGCAATCCTAGAGAGTGAGCTCTAGAGGAAAGGAAACACCCCAACAGTAGCTGTGCTCTTGGGTTATCATTTTCTATCTCTTCTTCCTTCCTCTAATCTTGTTTTCCAGCTTCTCCCTCCAACCAGTCGATTCTTCACTGCAGTTTTCCACTTCCCTGCTCCATTCCATCGCTGTCCTGCCGCCAATCGACCAACCAACTGCTTGCCAAACAGTTCAGGCATTGTTTGCTGTCTTCTGGTTGCTCTACAGCGGCCAACAATCCCCAAATTCCAGCCACCATTCATCCTAGAACCTTCCTGCACCCTCCCCTCATCCTGCCGTGCACCGACTCCACACCTTGAAGCCCAAAAGCCATCTTTTGGGAACTCAACAGGCACCCAATCATATTCCCTGCTGAAACCCTTCATCTCCCAAAGATAATAGGAAAAGTCACTACCTTTTTTCCACCCCCAATAAAGCTCCAACCTTTCCTATTCCCCAAGCTGCCACCTCACTTAACTTTCCAACTTTTTATTAATTACAATCCTTGTAATTAATAAAACTTTTTCCCAACCCAATACCCAACTTTATCCTTCATCTCCCCTTAGAATTAATTTATTACAGCTGCAATTACTTCTCCTACAGCAGCCAAGGGAGGCATTAACCCCAACCAAGCCTTACCTTTTTCTAATTATCTCTTCCAACTTGCTGCCAACCTATCCCTACACTCGAACACAGTGAACAGCTGCTGTCCACTCCCTTTCCAGCAGCCAACGCCACCATTTCGGTCAGCTGAAGGCAGCCACTACATCTACCAAAGCAAGGAAGGAGGTTTACCACTCATTCGAGTCCAGCACCCCGCATTCTTCTGAATCACAGGTTCGTTCCTTTCCTTTGAGCTTATATTTCAGCATCACCTCCATTAGTGGCTTCTTCAATTAAAGCATTGTTTTTCCTCATGTTTGAGTGTACTAATGAGCATGAGTGAGGGTAACTCTCTTAGTGCCCAATCTAAATATTAACTTTGGGATTTTGTTTTGCTCTAAGTTTGCTAATCTTTGTTTTATTTAAATCGTTCCCGCATCAAGGTAAGTGATTTCGTGCCATGCTAAGTTAATTCCTGGAAATCTTTATTTTGTTTCTTTTAGAGGTATTTGGTTTATATTTTGGAATGCTAATTCATCTTTTATTTAATCCCTAAGCAATTCTAAATTGCATGTTACTACATCCCACTCAGTTCTGCATCAACTAGGCACCACATAATAATTCTATAAGCAAATGACAATTTTCAACCAATTGATATCACAATAGCATATGAATTTGCACAACACATGCTCTAAAAAACTTAAAAAGCACCAAGTTTTAAAAATAGAGCGACCAAACCACAAATGAAATTCTCTTACTTAAAAGCAAAAAAAATTCTTTTTGCAAAGCTTTTATGGTGATTACAAGAGAAATTCTAACCTCACAACATGTAGTAATTATGGATTCATATATTTGGAGTAACAAAAGTGATCAAAATAAAATAATTGCGTGGGATAAGATGGTGGAACTCGAAAAATGGTTGGGCAAAACCTGATGTGTGAAATGGCTGATTTTATAAGAAAATTGTTGTATAATTTTTGGGCGAGCAGAAATAGATCATGAGCAAGTAAAGAGACAGGGTAGCGGAGTGCCTGGGTTCAAAAAAAGTACACAAGCAAAAGAAACTTACTTTAAAGTAGTGGGCAGAGTAAATACTAAACTTATAATTATAGTTATAAGAAAGTTAAAAGCCTTGCAAAAAAATATTAAGAAATAAATCAAACACAATAAATTTTAATGATGTTTATATAATGTTCTAAAAGATGGAGGCATAAGAGAGGTATTTTATTTATCACAAGACAAGGACCAATTATTAATTTTACATTTTTAATTTTTAATAAATAGAAATATGATTAAAAATGAAACATGAAGAAAAAAAATTGAAATAAATTCAAAATTGATAGCCACCTTATTCATATTAAAACTCGAAAACCTGAAAGACAAAAACAACAACATTGAGCCTTTATCCCACTACATGGGGTCGGCTATATGAATCCTTTTTCTCCATTGTGTCTTGTTAAGAGTCAAATTCTCATTAAAATCTAATAAAGAAATGTCATTTCTAATATTTTCTAACCAAGTCTTTTTAGGTCTACCTCTATCTTTCTTAACATAAGCCAAATCTAATACATCTACTCTCTTAACCGGGTCATCAGAAGGCCGCCGTTTTATGTGATCAAACCATCTAAGGCAAAACATATAAAATTAAAAAAAGGGAACAAGATAAGAGGTGAGTTGGCATAAAACCTCCCTAAAGATAAGTGATATCAACAAGAGAAATCAAAATCAATGAGTGAGCCTCTAAAGAAGTGAGTGGATATCTAAAGATAAACGGAATGCAAGGAAGAAGGTGAGTCATGCTTAAGACTTCCCATTTTTGTATACTTATAGGAGAAGAGTTAGTTTGAACAAACTTAATTATAAACCTTTTTTTACATAAATAGATTATAAAGATATTTATAATATGTTAAAGTTTAATAAATTAATAATTTAATTTAAGTTACATGGGACTATTACCCAATTAGCTGGGTGTAAAAAGTGAGCCCGCTCATTTAAGGTGATGCCCCAAACACGTCCCTCAATTGCCTTCAGAAATTTTTACCTTTCACTTCCTTCAATTAGGCCCCAATTGAGTCCTAAAAAATGCCTTCTAAAACATTATGTGCTAAGAAAAAAGAAGGGGATATATAAATAACTACGGAAAGATATAAGATATCAATGGAATCAGACCACAGATATATAAAATACTAAATCATTATTTTCTAGTTAGAAGATGCATAAAAAAATGAGCATTTTTTCTGTTTTCAGCAATGTTTTGAAAACCAGACCGGACCGGCCGGTTCAACCGTGAACCGGTCTGGCAACCGGTCCGATCCAACCCACAGAACCGGCTTCGCATCGAACCGGCTCGAACCGGTTTGAACCGGTCAACCGGTCCGGTTTGGAAAGAACCGGCCAGTTATATAAAAAATTTATTTTTGTTTTAATTAAATATTAAATAATATATTTTAGTTTATTAAATTTTTTTAAAATTTTAAAATATTTTTATTAAATATAATGATTAATTACACCTTAATATATGCACATTATCTCAAGTATCACACATAATGTGTTTAGAAGGAAGTGTGTACTTCACACTATTTAAAGGGTTTAAAGCAACTACTTCAAACTCCTATGATGTGGGACTAAAAAAGTTGCATGAATAGTTTAGAATGTGAATTTGGGCTTAGTTGGGCTAGTTGAGCTTCAAATTTAAGCTTAGTTGGGCTACAATTTTGGGCTAGTGTATTATAAATTTATTATAATGTATACTATAAGAATTTATAATATAAATTTTAATATTATAAATTTATACATTATATTAAATATTATTCTTATAAATATATTTTATTATAAATATATAAATAAATTATTCTTAAATGATATTTATATTTATAAATTTTTATTATATTTTTTAAAATTTTATAAATATAAAATATTGTTAAATGCTCATATATTTATATTATATTAATGATCATTAATTTTTAATATTATGAATTTATATATTATATTAAATATTATTCTTATAAATATTTTTAATTATAAACATATAAATATATTATTCTTAAATGATATTTATATTTATAAATTTTTATTATATATTTTTAAAATTTTATAAATATTATTAAATGCTCATTTAGTATATAATATTATGTTAATTTTATTAATTTTTAATATATATTATTATTTATTACGTCATCTGAACCGTGAACCTCTCCTTCTTCCGGTTCATTGTCCGGTCCGGTTTTCACAACCTTGGTTTTCAGTGCTTTATAAAGCAATGTTTAGTAGGCGGTACTAATTTATCACAGTCTGTGCATGCTTTTTCTATGCAAATATTGTTTAAGCAAGAATCCAATAATGTCCATAATTTTTAAGTTTTTGGCACTACGATTTGTTTAAAAGGTTCAAATGAGTACTCTTCTTAAAAGAAAAGGGGCACCTGACTACCTGCTCACATTTTCCAAGCTTTTCCTTGTCGCCAGTGTATCCCTGAGAACAACATAAATTAGAAATGTGAGCCTACACACAGAAAGACTATAACCATCTTCACACCAAAATTTTGATAAAAAACAGTCATTAAGAGCACCTTAAGAAGCTCCATCTCTTCTTTGGTTGGACAAAATTTGATCAGGTTTTCCACTTGATCAACATCAAGAATAGAATCATCCAAGGCTAATGCAGCACTCTGAGAAATCAAATAACACTAAGCATGACTTGCAGCTCAATAGAGCATAAATTAGACAGAAGAGAGACAATAAAAAAGTGAACTAACTTTCTTGAATATTAAATATATATATTAATATTCGGAACATAAGTAAATGTACTTCACTTCTTAAGAGCACCTTATATGAAATAGCGAAAAACTGAAACGAGAAAAATAAAAAAATAAAAATAAAAGCATTGCACACTTATAAGCATGATTTTAAAGTTTCCATGGTTTCAGCTCAATTTGGTAGTTTGGGAGCAGATTCGGTTGAAGAAAATCTAACAGCAGCCATTTTTTCGGTTGATTTTAAAAGCTTCAATTGAGTTGTAAGTGCTCTAGTGACATTTCACTTGAATTTCATATATCTTAGACAAAATTATGTTGGCAGTTGCCGAAAATCTGCCAAATCTCTATCCGTGAGACCCCTGACAAACATTCGTACAAGTTGTATGGTCAAGCCCAACCCCTTTGATGCATTCAATTCAAGATGACATTCCAAAATTCATTTCTAGTGTCTTGAATGATAGAAAAAAGTCTTGAATAATAGAAAAGTCAAATAAAAAACCAAAGCTATGCCATATTGCATAGTGATGATCTATATATTCTACATTTATGAGTTACTGATACAGTACCATCTGTTTTAGCTCAAAATTCAGCCAATTCAGCTCATACAAGTTTAGATGCATATAGGCCAATCATAATGAGCCGAATCAAATTATAAAAAATTCAAACATATCAGTTTTCAAGCCTTTTTAGACCCAACTTTATATGTATTGAATTAAATTTAATAAAAAATGGATAATTTGATTTTATTTAGGAAATAAGGATAAAAAAATTTAACCTTGTCTTGCGGTGTATTATCATTATAAATAGGACTTAATTATATAAACTTTCAGATTATTGATCTGATGGATAAACTGTGTGAAAAGGCCACTTTTGATTTCTTTCTTAATCCGTTGATCCAAGCTTTGTATTTGGAGTGCTTCAAATTGCATACGCACTGCTTCCTTCTTTATATTATGATTAATCTAAGTCAAATTATATAAGATTGAGATGCCAAAATTTTCAAATCTTTCCTTGAATACCCTGTTGACTTGCTCAAAATTTTATAAATTTATGTATTTCCCCTTGTTTAAAATTTCGCAATGTGAGGCGCGCCTCAGTGCAACTCTATTGCAAAACTCAATAAGGCACACGCCTCATACTTATGCTTTGAGGCGTATGCCTCAATTTGGCTGAGGTAAGCCTCACCTCACAGGCGTGAGACGTACATCTCACGTATGTCCTTTTTTAATTATAAATATATAAAAATAAATAATTTTTAATGTAATCTAAACACCTACACCTTCACACGGACCCATCACACCCATGTTGTAGATCCCATCCTCGACGTCCAACCGTGAGTTCCCTACACCCAACCAGCCACTGTAGCCGCCGACGATCACCTGGGGATGGCCATCACCACAACACCTTCTCCTTCTCCTTTTACTTTTACATAATATATTTTATGTTATTTTGTTATTGTGATGTTTGAATTTCAATTCTATTTAACACAATTTATCAGTTATCACTTTCGTCTTGTGCAAATTTTTTTATATTTATGTAAAATTGTTATTTCATAATTCAATAAAAAATTAATATGTCACCATTTAATATATTCTTTGGTTATTATGTTAAAAAAATCACTTTTAACCTTCATTTTCACTTTAAGCAATTTTTAAATTTTGAGACTTACGCCTCGTCTCACAAAAGAAAAACGCCTCAATACCTAATTGTGCAATTTGAAACCTTGGTATTTCCTCTTGCCCATAATCCACAACAGAGTCAATGATAATTCCTGCATAGCAAACCAAACTAATCCCTTAAACCCCAAAAGCCTGCACCTGCAAGCCCGCAAAACCAAACTCTTATCCTATAACTTTTCTTGCAATCAGCTCTTGGGATACTAAAACCAACCTAGGAGGGACCCTACAGCATCTAAGAATAAGCCAACACAAGGCATGCCGAACCAAAACTTATTTGATGAAGGACATCCTGATAACTTGGAGCATGGAAGATCAGAAAATATTACACCCTTGAAGAATTCTCAAAATCTTGTGAATTGTACTTTCAATTTGTGAATGTCAAGAAATTCAACTTGTGAGTTCTCTTTTCTCTTATTTGTAGAAACAAACTTAGAGAATTCATCCAAAGAACTCGACAGCTTGGTACCTCGGGAAATTGATAGCGAGGTTGATTCTTAAAGACAGCACTTTGTTCACTTTCCTTCTAGTCGTGCATTTCAAGTAGAGAAAATTTAGAAGTCAATAAAGTAGAACAAATTGGAAAAAATATCTCACTAAATACATGCATACTAGTTAAGCTACTGATCGACTTAACATAGAAGTCAGCTTACATAATCATAATTCGGTGAGACTAATTCCTATAGAGAGCTATGACCCACTGATAGATGAACAATCCTTACCTGATGAAGTCACCTAATATCTTAATGAATGAGTAGTGTTAAAAGCAAGAAGTAAATCCTATGAACTTGAACTTCCTATTATTATCATAATAATTCATAGATTTCAAATCACAAGTCACAAATAGCCAATATTTACAAATCTCTAGGCATAAATTTATATGTACACCTGACATAATTCTTAGTCATCATAACAAGTTGCCAAAGACTTTGTTCTATCGACATAGCACACACACGGTCAAACACCAACACATAATCATCATATGGCATATCAAGCATTGCCTCAAATATCGTAAGTACAGAACTAAGGATAAAAAAATAGAGACCTAGAACTTTGCATTATTAATTGTAGCTCATTGTTAGTCAATTTGCATGCCCTGTCCCTTAACATTTATGTTTCAGTAAGTAATTTTCATCTATTCTACGTGTTTCTTGCAAAATCATATCTATTGATTATGATTTCCATATTATTAGCTGAGTGACATTTAGAGAAGCATTTTTTTTTTCATTTAAGTGTCGAGAATCTAAAAAGTGATTAAGATTATAAAGTTATTGATATATATATATATATATATATATATACAAGAAAAGCTTTGGATTATATCTTTATGGTGAAAACATTACTTCCATAATGGGACAAATAAAAGAAAAATGCATACCATCAGCTCAGGAAGCGGTATCTTAACCTTTGTCAGCATGATCTCAGTATTGTTTGCCCGTCTTAGTTCAATCTACACAAGAAATCAAGATTTATGAGGTCAGAGAAATATAATAGAAATACAAAGATTTTATAGATCGAGTAAGAAGTGAGAAAATACTTATAAGATTTAAATGCAAATGGAAGCAATTATCTAATTACTTTTCTATATCTCTGAGTTCTTTATGAATGTATCTCCATCAAGGCAAGAACTGAATAACATAATTAAAAGTACTTCATTAAATTCATTGTAAATGACACTGAAAGTTTGCCCAAAGTGGAGCATTGAAGATGACCTTTTATGACCAGCTTTCGCAAAAGTACTAAAAAAAAAACTCCTGTAACAAATACTTCCAAATCTCAAACCTAGGAAACACAAATATATGCAGAAGTTTAAAAAATTAGAAACAAGGAAGATGGGGATGGAAGTTAAATACCATGTTTAGAACAATGCAATAGCTAGAAAATTATCAAGTTACGACTTAAAACATTTAAAATACTTGCTGGTTGTTGAATTATTTTTAAACTTTATAAGTAAATCAAGAGTAAAAAACTAAACATCTTGAACAGCAAGTTGAATCAACTTATGCATTAAACCACAAACTTTTTCCCATTATTATGATAGGAAGTGGATGCAATTTCAGTAAAACCTAAGAACGACACAAAAAATTTAAGAAGAAGAACACACAAGAACTCTTTTTTATTGAAACAACTAAGAAGAAAAAACACAAGATACTGTTGGATCATCAATTGGAGAGGAAGATCCAGCTCTCCTAAATCCCTAGCCGTCGGCTAGACCCCACTCAACCTAAAAAAAACTAATTCTAGCAAAATCAAGCATAACCTGAAATCACTCAATCGTTAGCCTTAAATAGGCTCCCCTAATTTCCACCCAAATCAACATTCTTTCCTTAAATAATTCCCTCTCATATTTGAATTCAAATTAAATTTATTTCCCTAATTAATTCCCTCCCAATTTTAATTAAAACTTTCCTAAACAATTCTCAATCTCTCTTCTTGCCCACTGCCAACCCTAATGGGGCCCACCGTCAGTCCATCAATAATCCCCTCCAAAAGAGCCACCTTGTCCTCAAGGTGGAATGAAGTCAATACTCCCCTCCCAAAGATCCACCTTGTCCTCAAGGTGGAACGAAGGAAGCTATTGTTGACGCATTGGATTAATAACAGTGGACTAGAAAATGGACTAACACTGGTCAAATGATCCCTGCCACGAGCATCTCCCTGATCAATCTCTCAATCTCTTCGTTTTGGATTTGGGGTTGACTAGAAAACGAACTGACATTGGGTCAAACAATCCCTGCCTTGAGCATCTCTCTGATCAATCTCTCAATCTCTTCGTTCTGGATTTGGGGATGACGGTAAAGACGAACACTGATAGGTGAGACTCTTCCTTCAAGATAGAAGCATGCTCATGTTCCCGCGGAGGAGGAAACCCCTGAACTAGCTAGAACACCCAATACTACTGTCGGGATGGCTAAATCATGTCTGGTGCTTCTATCTTTTCTACATATTTTTCTCCTTCCAAACTCTGCAGGTCCACCAAAAATCTCACTACTTCACACTTTCCCCACCTTGGAAGTGGCTCCAAAGGTGGCATCTTTTCTTCTTCCCCCAATATTTCCACCTCCTGATCTTCCCCTCTCCTTATCGAATTAAGGTTTCCTCCAATCCCTTGGCCCCAGCGGCTCCCCCCGCCTCCGACGACGCCTTTTCGGTTTAAACCTCGAGCATCTTCCTCATCATCTCCTCCATAATGGCAAAATTCCTATCGATCTTCCCGTGGACGACTGAAATTTGACTTTGAAAATCTAAAATTTTAGATTTCGATTGTCTAATCTCCCCTTCCAACACTTCTACCTTTCTTTCTGCCATAAGTACAAGGATCTATGCTCCGATATTAATTTGATAGAAAGTGGATGCAATTTCAGCAAAACTAGATAACGTCACAAGAAATTTAGGAAGAAGAAAAGACAAAACTCTTTTTATTGAAAGAACTAAGAAGAAAAAATACAAGATACAATTGAATTTTCAATTGGAGAGGAAGATTCGGCTCTCCCAAATCCCTAATCGTCGGTTAGAGCCCACTCAACCAAAGCAAAACTAATTCCAGCAAAATCAAGCATAATATGAAATCACCCTAAAGTTAGCCTTAAATAGGCTCCCCTAATTGCCTCCCAAATCAACCCTTCCCTAAATAATTCCCTCTCATATTTGAATTCAAATTAGATTTCTTTCTCTAATTAATTACATCCCAATTGTAATTAAAACTTTCCTAAAAAATTCCCCCTCTCTCTTCTCGCCCGCAGCCCACCATAGTGGGACCCACCGGCTCAACCGCCAGTCCATCATATTAATAGAAAATATGTAAATAAGTAAAATACTAAGGCGAATAGATACAAAATGCACTGTTGTAATGATAGGAAGTCAAAACATACTAGACATGAGAAATGAATTGATATATATGAGATAGATATTTGTGAAATCCCTCAAGTCAAAAGAAGATAAACTCTTAAATATCAAAGTACCTTTTAGTGTAATTGTTAGAATTTCATTAAATAAACTCCACAGTTAAGCATGCTCGTGCAAAAGCAATCTTGAGATGAGTGATCTACTGAGAGGTTACACCAACGGGACAAAAATGTGAGGTCATTAGACCGAAGCGTACAATATCTCGATAGTAAAGAGTTTGGGTTGTTACAAAATGGTATCAGAGCAATACATCAGCCTAAAAATGGGAACTAAGTAGCATACAGGAGAAAGTGCTAAGTCATGGGGGCCACCTCTTGAACCTTATATGGTACAAAGTGCTATATGGCAAGATACATCACTTAAACTTATAAGGGCCACCTTTAGAAACATATATGTCTCGTGAATGATTCTAGGATAAGGATATTGATGAAGACGTCAGTTACTTAAGTGAGGCAGATTGTAAAACCCATTAAGTAAAAAGAAACTAAACTCTTAAACATCGAGACATCTTTTTGTGTAATGGTTAGAATTTCATTAAAGATGCTCCAAGGTTAAGCGTGCCCGTACATGAGCAATCTTAGGATGGGTGAACTCTTGGAAAGTTACACAAACGAGAGAAAACGGTACGGCCATTAGACCAAAGCAGACAATACATCGATAATTAAGAATTTGGTTGCTACAATATCAAAGATAGAAGATAACAATATTGATTAGAATGGAAAATAATAATAATAATAATAAACTCAAGTGCTAGATATCAATATGGCATGGCTTCAATGCAAGCTAAGCTGTTATATTTGAAAACAATAGACTTTAGCATTGTAACCACATTTTGAAACAGAATGCAGTTTTCGAATTTATTCCAAAACACAACTGAAGCTTTTCTGGGTCTAGCTTTCTCTTCAACAATCCCTCGATTCAGCATTGGATCTAAAGGTACGTAATCTGGTTACTGGCTGACCTATAGCAGTGAATAGGTTGCTCCATTAAAATCTAGAGGCCATGGATTCGAGCGACAGAAATAATCTTTCTGCTGGGTTAGATTGTATACAATACTACCCCCAAACCTGGTGGGAGTTTCAGGCACTAGGTAAGATTTTTATAATGCAAAATTATGGATTGCAAGATGTCTAAGAATAATTTGCAAAATAATAACTGATGTGACCTACCCAATTCTACAGCACATCCACTGCAATGGGTTATTTCATACAAGTATAAGAGAATCTTGATAGTTGTCACTTTCAAGTTGATAAACAGCAATGTTAGCAAATTAAGATAATAAAATGCAAAGCATAAGATGCCAAACCGAAAATACAAGCATATTTGGCAGAATTAAATTTTTCTTTGAAAATCTGATTTTACCCGTAGAAAGTGCACTGATGCTAATTACATAGCACGACCAGTGGACAACAACAAACCGGTAAAATTTATTTCATCTCTGTAGATTTAATGGCCATAGAAGGGCGACTTAAACTTCCCCAGCAATCATGATTTTATCGTAATATATGTCAATCTATGATGCACCGACACATTTCTGGCACGACACGCATCCAACATGCCTCTGAGACATGTCAGACACGCCGAATATGTGTCCGATTAAAAAATATACAATACAAATTGGACACGTGTGTAATGTTTGTCGTAAAAATTTTAAGAATTTTTTTAAAATATAATTTCTTGTATTTAAAATTTTTATTTATTTAAAATATAAAAACTAAATTTCTTATTTCGTATCCACAACATCAAATCAATCGTCCGCATTCAATACCCCATTCATCAAATATTCTTATTTTTATTTCTCTTTAATAGGTTACGACTTTGATTTCACAACAATCCCCGATATCATCTCAACATCAAAGTTTGACGTCATTACAACATCAACATTTCAAAACCATCTCAACATCAAAATCTGATATTGTTTTGACATTGATGCTCGACGCTAGCAATTTATACACCCACAACTTGACAGCTCATCTTTATTCAACATTGTCTTAACATCGACGACCAACACCCCCTCAACATCGACGACAGACGCCCTCTTGACATCAAAGCCTGCTACTTACTGCATAACATTGATGCTCAACTCTTGACATCATTATTGTCTCCTCTCTCGATGCCTGATACACGACATCGATGCCCGACTGTCGACATCCTAATATTAATTATTTTAAGCACAAATCCTAATTAAATGAATTATTATTTCTAAATCATTTTTAATATTATACTTATTCCATTTTTATATACTATTTTTTAAATATAAAATTGATAATACCGTGTCAAACCTGCGTCTGTGTCATATCTTTTCAATAATTGACGTGCCTCGTGTCCGTATCGTGTTGTATCTATGTCATCGCATTTGTGCCTGTGCATCATATATGCCCATCTTCAAAGATGGTCGTTTGGATTAATCCTGTCCAAAAAATTATTAATGACTAGGCTCCACTTATATGAAACTATGATAAATGAGGACCTTTTTCTCTTTGTTGGAGTGGGGAAAGAACAGAGAGGGTGCAGTTAGAGGTATATTATTGCAAAACACAGAAAGGGGAATGGGAAGAGATTCTTGAGATTAAAACAAGCGTGCCTAATATGTAAAAATGCGCAATTATTATGCAAGCAAGAAAGCCAACATGAACATAAAGGCACGCATCAAAAAAATGCCTAGTAATCATTTTGAGAATAGCTATTAGAATACAAATATTAGCATCCTTTAGTTACCAGGTGGACTTTATCCGATTTTGACCCAAGAGATTTCCTCCGCCCTTCAGATTTTGAGCTATCAGACTTTGGGATGACTGCAGAGAAGAGACTTTCCAGTTCCAACTCGTCGAATTCCGAAGCACTGCAAGCAATTCCTCTAGGTAAACAAAAGATATATGCTGCAATCAAGCTTCTTAGTCATCTCAGAAGATATAAAACACTATCTACAGAACCACAATCAGTACAAATTGAAATGCATCTACCTACTGGCTACATGTTAAAATCAGAACATATAAGAAATAAAGGTTCTCGTAGAAAACAGAGGATCATATGTAACCATGCATAAATAAAACATTTAGTTAATTGCACTTACCTTCCTCTCAAATAGCCAATATTGCAAATTCCTATGTTTTCTAAAATAACTTTTACCTTTTTTACGTTCTCAATTAAATAATTGGATAAACACGTAATGTAAAATCTAACAGCAAGGAAGTCGAGTGTAATTTCAAAAAACAGATTGAGATTAACATGTACTATAATATCTAATTATAGAAGAGATAGGTATAATTTTATAAAATATATAGTAAGTATGTGCAATGTTGACTATCAACAAGGTAAATAAGGGTAATTAACCCAATCATACCTTAGAGCATCATCAGACTTTTGTATATCCGCCCATAAGCTTCCTTGAACTGCTCTTGTTACTTTCACCCAATGCAATGGTTTCAATGATGATCTACGAGGTGCTAGTGAAGATGCACTGGATCCCATAGCACGTGCAAGCCCACGGCCTCTACCTCCAACCAAGGAAGTTGGGGGTTGACCTCTTGAACCACTTGGAGGATAAGGAGTATTAATAGGAGGTGGGGGGGGTCCAGGAGCTCTGGGTGGGATTGGTGGAGCACCACGCCCTACAGGTGGAGGGGGAGTTGGGGCACTGCTACATCCCCTAAGTGGTGGAGGAGATGGCATTGGAGCTCCCCGACCTAAAGGGGGTGGAGGAGGTGGCATTGGAGCTCCCCGACCTAAAGAGATAGAAGGAGCAATGTTGCATCCACCGGGAGGAGGTGGGGGTGGAGGTGGAGGTGGAGAGGGGGCTGGTGGAGCTCCTACACGTACCCCAGGGAGTGGGGGTGGAGAGGGAGCTCCTCCTAGCATAAGAGGAGGAGGGGGAGGTGGTGGTGGTGGAGATGGTACTCCTAAAAAGCCCTTCGTAGAAGCCTTTAAAGGAGGAAGGCCAAGAGCTGATCCAACAACATTTGGCTTAAGTGGAGGTGGAGGGGGAGTTGGTATGGCAGAACCTAATCCACCAGAAATAGCCTTGGAATGAGTTGGGGAAGGAAGAGGGATACCATTAGATGACCGGCCATGTGATGGGGGAGGTGGTGGGGGTGGGGGAGGTGATGCACTTAGCAAATTTCTCTTGGTAATGGGCGCAGGTGAGGGTGGGGGAGGGGGTGGGGGAGGGGGTGGAGGAGAATAAAATGCACCCAATGAACTTCTTGTGGAAGGTGGAGGTGGTGGAGGTGGTGGAGGTAGTAGGGGGGGGACTGGAGCCTTTGTTAGGATTGCTTGGTGTTTTGGTGGGGATGGTGTAGGTGGCGGCAGCAAGATGGAAGCATTCATGAATACACTTTGGATTGTTGGAGGAGGTGGAGGCAGAGGCGGAGGTGGAGGAGGGCATGAGACTTTGATGGATGATCCTGAGAAAGTGGGTGGCGGAGAGGGCGAAGGAGATTCAACTTTGATAGATCTTCCTGAGAATGTAGGTTGTGGAAGGGGGGGAGGAGGAGGTGGTGGCGGTGGCGGGGGGCCTGCCTTTTTTGCTGCAGGAAGCACAACTTCAGTAGTTGCATAGGAAGGAAGACCTGTGGCATATGTAACATCAACCATACATGAATCACGAGATGAAAATGGGCCTTTGATGGATGATCCAAGTGGAAATGGTGGAGGAGGAGGTGGAGGAGGAGGTGGAGGATTGGAAGTTGGAGGCAGAGAAAGAGGTACAAGTGGAGGTGGAGGTGATGGAGATCGAGGGGAGAGAGATGTTTGGGTTGAAGAATTTTTTAATTTAGTACCCAAACTGTGCGGTTCAACTAATGGCACTCTGGGAGGCTGTTGAGATGGTGGAGATTGCAATGCAGGAGAATGGGAAGCTGTATACTGGCTTGAAATTGATAAATGATCAAGGGCATGTTTCGAAGGCTCTATTAATGGAGGAGAAAGTGATGACGCACTGCCCACTGAAGAAACATTCCCATCCAAAGAATTGCAGTCTACTAGAGGATCCATAACACTGATCCTTTCATCATTTGTTTGAACCGAGGACATGGCTAGAGCAGGTGGTGCACTGTTGTATCTAGATGGAGGGTGAGAAGGCCTATATGATGATGCCGCATCAGAAGCCTTTTGGGGTGATATCCACCGAGCAACAATTTTAGTTTTGGCTGCTTTTGCATGTAAGTTTGTAGCTTCTTGTTGGCTACTCTTTTGTTTAGCTATGACAGGATTAGATGGAGGCCGGCTATTTGTTGGGAATTTTTTCATGGGAAGCAAAACCTTCTCATTATTCTGCCTCTGAGTAATACTTCCCGTCTTCTTATTTGTAAACTTTGCCTCAACCCTTGCTTCACAAACACTACCATTACTTTCTCTTTCAGAATCAACAGTTTCTGCAGCACAAATTCTTTTGCTTGCAGTGTCACTCATACCAATCTTTTGATTAACATCACTTACAATAGATATCCCAGATATAGAAATCATATCGAGATCACTTTTCGAGACAGTTATTTCCAATACACCCTTATCTTCAGAATCTGAAACAAGGGTGCCGTGCATGTCATCAGTAACATCCTCAGCATCATTCTGGGAAAAAGCTCCTTTGACTGAACATTCAAGATGGCTTGGGTCTCCTGTACTCCATTGTTCCATGAGTAAGGGATCTATAACCCTACTTTTCTGCATGAAATTGTTGATTTCTGCTAACTTATCCCTTTCAACCTCATTCGTTTCATCTAATGCTATCAAATTTTCACTAATAGTTTCTTTATCGCAAATAGTAATGTTTGGTCCAATTTCTCTCCGCTCAGTACCAGATGATGTTTCCAACCAGCTATCAGAATATGCCTCTACCTTAATTTTCAAATCATGCTGGCAATCATGTGTATCTAGTTCTTCTACTTTATGATCAACCACACGTAGACTAGTTAAGTCGTGATCCCTGCCATCCAAAAAAGATACTTCCCGTGCAACAAGGCTATTCATAGCACTACTATCCAAAAAAATTGTTCTTTTAGCAGTAGAGCCATCCATACCCTCCTCTTTGGGAACACTATATTCTATTTTGTTGTTTCTTCCATTTGACAGTGCGAGGTTCTCCAACTTGCCAATTTCGCCATCTATAGTTCTTCTCTTCTGGAAGAAATTGCTTATTACTGATGAATAAAATGTTTTGGCCCCAGAATCATCGAAAGATTGTGCTCCAGAAGATTCTTCAGCCGTTGAAGAAAGAGCCTCTGTTTTCCCCAACAAAGTACTGCTTTCTAACATTCTCTTCTCCTCAAGTGGAAACACATCATCCAGCATAATAAGTTTTTCAGTAACATTAGGTCCAGAATCAGTGGTTGCACATGTGCCCTTCACTTCATCAACCATTTTTATAAGTTCAACCAGTGCATCAAATCTATCAATTTCATCTAACCTCCCATTGATGGAACCGTGGGAACTCTGCTGTGTAATGCCATTTTCTAATTTCTTCACATCTTTATCAGCTACAACATGAATTTCTGAATTTAGAACATTGTCATCCACTGAACTTTTTCTACGAAGTATCTGAGTATCTGCATGCATTTCTGAGGTGCTGAAAATCTCTTCTGCTTCAAAAAACTCCTCTGTGGAAGCACCTTCGAAGTCACCATCATCATCATCATCATCTCCAGTTGCTGCTTCTAAGTTCATTTCAGATTTAGCCGCATCAAAGTCTGAAAAGAGTACCTGTTACGGGCATGAATGTGCGTTCAAATTTCATCATAATAGAAGATACAGTTCCAATAATGAAAACGTACCTCTACTTTGAAATCTCTGGGAAACTGATCCTTCACATTCCAGACAACATCAATTTCCTCATTGTTCAGCAATAGTATATCAGACTCAATAAACGCGGTGTTAAACATGACTCTGAACATCATCACCTCTCGCTCCAAATCCTCATCCACATGGATACACTCAAGGACAACATCTCCTTGAACACGACATCTAGCACTTATTTTTAGGTCTGCATTCTCCTCCTGTAAATGTTATAAACAATCAATAAAGCAGAAAGAAAACTGCATTACTTAAGGGGCTCTTTGATTGAGTATTTGGACTGTATTGCATTCAAAATGTTGAGTTTTTATATTTTCAGCTGTTTGGTGAAGTGAAAAATAAACTCAAAAGGCAAATTTTTGAAATTTTCAAAATGCATCCTTTAATTTATTTTTGAAGAATTTGGAATTCACTCGAACCAGGCAAATTCCAAATTGTGAAGCGCTCCTCCCCACAAACTGCTCATCCTAGCCTGTTCTCAAGTGTCCCTCAAAAATACAATGCTCGTGTGCCATGTAGCACTCATACCAACTCCAATCACGGCATCCAATGATCATCCCGACGATAGTGTGATAGCACTCATATAAGCTCCAACGCTCATCCCAAACCACCCCATGTTGCTATCAACCATAGCAGGCATCGTCGGCCTCGTCAAGAAAGACAGCATCGCCGTGCCCTAGCTCTTTGCATTTAGGCATTTAGAATTCATTTTGCATCAAACCAAATACGACAAAATTATTTCATGAATTTATTTTACAACCAACCAAACAATTTTGAGTATTTCAAATTTATTGAGTTATATTTACACTACATTTAAATATATTGAATTCTAAATACACAATCAAACAGCCCTTAAATCCACCAAAAATAAAAATAGAACCTGTCTATAATGCCTAACACTTTTTCTGGTCCTTGGAGTTGAAAAAAGTATCTTTGAGCTCCTGTTCGTAGGATTCAGAGGGTCTTGACCATAAATTCGAACAACCGGTCTGCAACCTCCCATAAAATCAAATTGTGGAACAACCCTAAGAATGATGCATTCCAACATTAAGGGCTTATCCTTAGGAGGCCAATCTGGCCCACTGCCTTGTCTGGTTATGTATTGCAAGTATCTCAGGTGAGAAGGTTGCGGATTCAACGAGCAGAAGAGATGAAACAATTCCTTGGGGGCTTGCTTATAGACCATTTCAAGGGTCTTCTGCTCCCCATTGTACTGCTTCCTGTAGAGAAGAAGGCCTGCAAGCATGAAAGCAAGAACAGGCCAACCTCCCCTCTCACAATGCATCAGTAAAACATTATGTTGCCCTTCAAGAGACAACCAGCTCTCGCTAGACCTCAAGAAATGATGGATCATCTCCAATGGAAGTAAGGGACAACCTTCGTATTGCCGAGGGTAGTCCATAACTGTCATATCATACTCCGACAAAATATCAGAGATATGACTCTTCTTATCCCCTTCCCTAAAGTTGCATACCATGAATGAGGCATCAGGAAAGTAATCTTGAAGCTGGGAAACTATAACTCCAAGGTAATCCTTGTACTCTTTATCTCTAAGAGCTTCGGAGGAGAAGCAACAGTCAAACACTGCAAATAAATAGATGTCTTAGCAACAAAGAATTAAGAGTTTTTTTTTTTTTTTCAAAACAATAACTTCAATAAAACTCTCTAAGCCCACCAATGGCCACAAAGACGGCGTCAAAGGAGAAAAAATGAATGAAGATTTCAACTTCCCAAACTCAAAAATTAAAAACAAGCAACGTCAACGATTATAGAGAAAAGCCAACACAATGGACATCCAATTGAAGAGGAAAACAAAGCTTCGCATCATCTTCAACTAGATGATTTGGAATTTGACACGTGTAGAGCCAATCAAAAGAAAAAACAAAAGAATCCTGTTATTTTAAATAACTCGCCATCACCCCATCGCCCGGCTAGTTACATAAATGTATAGCTTTATTATTATTTTAATTTTGCGGAAGAGCAATCTAAAAGACATACAGAGCAAAACAAACGGCCAAATTCAACAAATCAATAAAATCCCAAAAAATACTCCTAAATTTACAAACATCGAAATACCGATCCCAGCATCATGTACAATCCAAGATCTACGCATCATCGAGACCGCACTTCCCTCACAGCAGATCCCAATTCCCAAAAAATTAAAAAAACGAAATCCCTACAAAAAACACATGAAAACCACAAACAAACGTGGACAAAAATCTAACATATAGCAGACGAATTACCATACACCCTCTCGGAGATCTCCAACAACCGATCCGGCGGCTTCCTGTAGAACAACCTCCTGAACAGTGCCATCTTCGTCCAGAGCTGCCTATCTCAGCCGGCTATCACCGCAGTGATGCCCCACCTTGAGGCATCCGACCACCTTCGAGATCGGACAGCGGAGATTCTGATGTAGAAGTTCGCTAGGGTTTCAAAAATCACGATACTGTCGTTTGACGATTCCGAGCTGCTTTTTTATTATTATTTTTCACCGTCTCCTTCTTGTGCTTTTCCTGACTGTGATGCCTTTTTGTCTACCGTGGAATAGGTGAAAGAACTGCGGAGGCGGGAGGAGAAGAATTGACCCGTAAATTTAGTTGGGTGCACGTTTGGGTGCAGAATTTTACACTTTTTTCAATTTTTTTTACCTTTAATATAAAAATATTAAATATATTATATAATATTAATTTAAATTAATTTTTTTATATATTTTTAAGTTAATAAAGTGGCTCAACAATATACGAGCTTAAGTATAAACTCGATCTTAAATTATAGCTCGATAAGTTTGAATAATGAACTAGTTAACGAGTCGAGCTTAACCCGGCTCAACTCACTTCACTAACACTCCTAGCTTCACATGAGAGAAATTAATTAAAAGCATAAATAAAATAAATAAATAGGTTTTTTTAAAAAGAAAATTCTAAGAAAATTATCCTAATTAAATTCTGTAAAAATTAAAATATATATATTTTTAAGAGGAAAAAGATAACATTTTGAGTTTTTTGTTATTTTTTTATTATAATAGTCGGATAAATTTTAACAATCTAATTTTATCTGACTTTTTCTCACTCAAATTTTATGATTTATTGTTATTTATTTATCTAATAAGCTGATTTTTAGATAAATTGTTAATATTTACCCCACTTAAGCGAATCTATTTCATTATAATTAAAGTGATTTTTGGCAATAAAATTAAACTATATATTATTTTTATGCATGACAATTGATTGGATGATAGCATTTGTTTGTTTGTTTTTTTTTTAACACTTAGATTAATTAAGACAAATTCACATACACAGCACATACATAAGATTCGAACCCAATACCACAGGCTTCATTTGGGAGAACTTTCTTATTTATTTTTAAAGCAATTTTTTAATACAAAAAAATTTTAAACTAAAAAATTTTGTATTAAAAAATTGCTTTAAAAAGCAATAAGAAAGTTGTTCCAAACGAAGCTGTAAGACTGCTTTCTTACTACTTCTTAAAACAACTTTTTAGTACAAAAATTTTAATTTATGCATTAAAAATCTATTTTAAGAGACATTAGTTGGCAGCCAAAGCTCCAACCAATAGACTAAGAAGACCTACCTCTTTCGTTTACCTTTTAAATAATTAAATAAATTATATATATATATATATATATGAAAAATTGTTATAATCCTTTTAAATATATATTATTCCTACTCATTAAATAAGAGGGTTTATGTATATATCATTAAAATTTTATATATTTATAATCAAAACCAAAATCATCAAATATGGTTATCCCCACCTCACTAAAAAAAATATATTAATAAGACCTAACAATGTCCTACTATATTAAAATATCTTTAAATATCATATGAGACATGATAATCTCCTTCATCATATATCATTTTCACGTCAAATTCATATTAATATCTTAATTCAAAACTTACATCAACTAATCAAACTTTTTTATATGAATATTAAATAATTGAAACTTTTAAATAGCAACATAAAACAATAGTTCATAAGCATCAATCTATTTTTATTTTAAATTAAGATTTCATTTGGGACAATTTTCTTACTGCTTTCTAAAGCAATTTTTACAAAAATTATGGTTCAAATAAGTTTTATACTAAAAAATTATTTTATTAAGAAAAGAAAAAAAAATTGTCCCAAACGAAGCCCAAATATAACCTACCTTTAAATATTTCTATTTTAAGTTTGATCATTCATTAGTAGTAGATTTTGGTTTAGGGAATTGCATAAGTTCAATTAATTTGAGCTAATAATTGTGCCAATGATTAAGGCTCAAATTTGGGCTTTATTAGGGCTATGTGGGATTGATTGGTAAGAAGTATAGTTAGTTTGTTTATATCAAATCTATAAAGGAGGCATTATTACTCTATCTAACATTGAAATGTTTGGGAGACCAATCAATTCATAGGTTTAAGATGGAAAATAATCGTGTCAAGATATCCTTTTACAAATTGCATCAGAATAGACTTAAAAACTATTAGATTTGTTTTGAGATTAGTTTTTATATGTCCTTGATACATCATCAAAATTTTATCTTAATCGTGCACGAATCTCGAGGCAAAATCAAGTTGGAAACTTCAAAAATTAAATCGGAGATCATTTGAACTCTGATTTCAGTAAACTTATAGTTGAACTTAACATCTTGGAAATACGAACCCAATGACACCAAATTTGACTCAATTCGAGTCCAAATGGATCCCAATCAAAGACCCGAAGTGCATTTGGAAGTTTCAAACCATAATTTGGATTACCAAATGGTTTTCAAACGTGACATGCTAAAAGTCGAATCAAGTGGCTCAACGAGACGAATCAAACGAGCCCGAGATCGTTGAATTCTGATATCATTGAACATTCAAATGTCCGGCAAATGGTCTACGATCAAGGGATTCAACATTGGTCATCCATTCAAACCACTCCCAATTTACCTTTGATCTTCTTCCTATTTACTGGTCATGCTACTCTAAAAAAACTATAAATAACCCCCTCATTTCTCATGAGATGAGGGCGAAGCAGGGGGGAGGGGAAAGAGGAAGGAGGCCCAAGCAAGAAGAGAATGAAGAGTTCTCTTGCCACGGGATTCCTCCTTAACCACCTCCTAGACATCGACCGACACCAGACTTTCGCCCGTCGCCGGACTTCCGTCGTACTTCTACCCGACGCCGGACTTTCGCCAGTTGCCGAACTTCTACCCGACACCAGAGTTCCGCCCGTCTCCGAATTTCTATCCTTTTGTCCGACTTCCGCCCATCTCCAAACTTCTACCCGTCGTGGGACTTTCATTAAACTTCTACCCGACACCGGACTTCTGCCCG
Source organism: Dendrobium chrysotoxum (assembly GCA_019925795.1). Taxonomy (NCBI): domain Eukaryota; kingdom Viridiplantae; phylum Streptophyta; class Magnoliopsida; order Asparagales; family Orchidaceae; genus Dendrobium; species Dendrobium chrysotoxum. The sequence continues at coordinate 55,084,208 of CM034303.1, forward strand.
TCGCCGGACTTACATCAAACTTCTACTCGACACCAAACTTCTGCCGGTCACCGGACTTCTGCCCGTCGTCGAACTTTCGTCAGACTTCTACCCGACGCTGATGTTCTACCCGTCGCCGGATTTTCATCTGTTGTCGGATTTTTGTCAGACTTCTACCCGACGTCGAACTTTCACCAATCATCAGACTTCTGCCAGTAGTCAGACTTTTATCAGACTTCTACTCGATGTCGGACTTCCACTCGTCGTCATATTTCTACCCAACGCTGGACTTCGCTTGTCAACGATCCTTTAGACCTCCTCCGCTAAACAACGGTCTATCCGACCTCCGTCGCCCACCGATTATGGTACTTCTGGCCTCTGCCGCCCGTCGATTATGATCCTTCTAACCTTTGTCGCCTGACAATAGTCCTTCTGACCTCCGTCGCTCGCCGGCTACAGTCCTTCTAACCTTTGTCACCAGACAACAGTCTTTCCGATTTCCGTTACCCACCAGCTACGACCCTTTCGACCTCAGTCGCCCGCTGACTACAGTCCTTCTTACCTCTGTTGCCAGACAAAGATTTTTATGACCTCTATCGCCCGCCGACTACGATCCTTCCTATCTCCATTGCTAGACAACGATCCTTCCGACCTCCGTCGCCAAACAATGTTGTTTCTAACCTCCGTCGCCCACCAAATATGGTCCTTATGACCAAACGAACACGTCAACAGTGATTCTTCCTATTTCCACCATGTAACACACTCTATATGATGTATATTTGTTACATCAAGCCAAGGCCTTCCCTCCAATAAAGGGCCTCATTTGTAATCAACTGCTAGTACTAGTAGATTCATTCAAACTGGGCTAGGCCCCATGATTTTTCCTCTTTTTTAGGGCTTTTCATGTAAAAATTTTGGTGTCTTTTGTAAATGTTACACCCTCTTTCTTATCCGATTGTGTGCTAGATCTTCGTATATAGCTAAAATGTTAAACTTTATATTTGTCTACCGCTGCGAATATTTCTGGATGCAATAGCGGTAATTATAAAATAAATCTAATGTCTTCTCAACCAATTATGATATAATTTCTATCAGAATATACTAACACCATTCTTTCTGCTTAAAATGCTATCAAAATTCAATGTTATTTCGGCCAGAATTGAACTATTTTTAAAACGCAATTTACATGAAATTTTAAAGTAGTTTTGTTCGAATTTATTAGCCAAGTTTTAAATCAAAATAAAAATGCATGAAGTATGAACTAGAATATTTGTGATAGTAGGGTGAAAAAGTTTAACGTCTTAACATTGTATGAATATCCAACACACACACAGATTCATTGGGTTTGTCTCGTCAAAATATTCAATTTAACTATAACTTTGCTGAAAAAGAGAGCTCAAATTATTCTAAAATTGACTCCTTAAGCTTTCAATTCCGATAAATATCACGATTCATGCTTGATTAAATGAATTTTTTGGTGAGGTATTAATTGTCCAAAAATAACATAAAGTTTGAGTCATATGGGAATATGTATTAATTATTAGAAATATTTCACAAAGATGGAGGCAGCAGTGGTGATGGTGGTGAGCTTGACCTTTTTGCTACAAGAAACATATGTGGAGTAGTTTCATAAGGAGGAAGACCTCTGGCCTATGTACCTAACACCATATGTGAATTAGGAGATGAAAAAGAACACTTGATAAATGATCGAAGACGCAATGGAAGAGAAGGAGGTTGAGTTGGAGGAGAAGGATTGGAAGGTGGAGATGGAGAAAGAGGTGACAATGGAGGTTGAGTTCGAAGTGAAGGAGATGGAAAGAGATCATGAGGAGAAAGTTGTTTGGTTTGAATGTTGAGATAATGTTGGAGATTGCAATGCATGAGATTTCAAAATGTTATATTACTTTAAACGCAACTCACATCAGTCTATTGGTTGGGAGCTTTGGTTATAAACTGAAAGGTCTTAGGTCGAATCTTGCGTATGTGAGTTTGCCTTAATTGACCTAAATGTCCAAAAATAATAACAACTTTATAATCTTCGTATATTGCTTCTTTGCAAGAGCTTTCTTACAAAAGCATTTAATCAACAACGTATTCCTCTGCACATGAAGCTTCAAAGACCACAACCTCCTCCTCAACGACATCTGGCCACCATCCACACTATCAAACCTCCAACCTCACTGATGACATATTTCGCACATAAACCTTACGACGCTCCTCCTATAATAATGCACCCTAACAAAAAAAATGCTTAACTTTGCACTGTTCCAAACACACACAAAACAAATAATTTATAAATTTATTTTGCATCTAGCCAAACGATATAAAGCATTTCAAATACATCAATTTTATTTTTTATTACATATAAAATAAGCACGATTTTAACTACTTGCAACCAAACCACCCCTAAATCATTTTCTTTTCAAACATCATACAAATAATATGAATTGAAATTAATAGCTCTCATTCATCCTACTTGATTATTTTGCCTTTCTATTTGCCTTCCTTTTGGCTAAAAAAGCCTACTATGATTTGCATGAGCCTCTCATCAATCCTCCAAAAGTCTCAACACATTCATTAACTACAAGCATTTGTAATGATATTGTCATGGGAGTGAGTCAATAGTGGAATTAGAAGGTTAGTATTTGATGAAAATCCAACCATTCACTTTCACATCATTATTTATAGCTCCTTTTAGCAATGAAATTATTGGTAAAACTTCAAAAGGTATTTTGCATGTTAGTATGCATCATTGTTAATATATCCTCACTTTGTATATGCTTAAATTTAGTTTGTTAAATTTCTATTTTTTTTACTATAATTTCATAGTATTTGTTCTTGTAAATAATATTTAGTATTTAAAATAACATTTGGACATAAAGCAAATGATATCATTTTTAATTTATATTTTTGTTGCAATAAAGAAGAAATAAATCAAGTTCCAAGACAATAGGGGCTAGGGCTGTTAACGAGTCAAGTCGAGTTTTTACTTAGGCTTCGTTTGAGACAATTTTCTTATCGTTTTTTAAAGTAGTTTTGTAGTACAAAAATTTCTCAAAAGCAACAAAAAAGGAGCGGCACAAAACTATCCCAAACGAAATCCTTAAGCTTCGGTTGAGACAGTTTTCTTACTGCTTTCTAATATAAAAATTTCTTGAAAGCAGTAAAAAATAGTGGCCAAAAGCTATCCTAAACGAAGTCTTAATCAATCCAAGTTCATTTAATTTATACTAAGCTCAGAGTTAAGTTCGAATCGAGCTCAATAGTTGAGCTTGTGCTCTACTCGAGTGAAAAATATAAGGCTCAAGCGCGACTCAAATGCTTGAAGTCGATAAGAAAGCTTTCAGATAGACTTATTTTGGAGCTCGATTTCATATTTTTAATGTGGACAAAAATAATTCATTATGATAATATAAATATCGATTTATTAATTAATATTAGTCGAGCTAGCTCGACAAGCTGATTAGCTGAGCCAGCTTGGCAAGCTGATGAGCCCAGCAAAGTCGAGCACGTATAATATATGAGCTCAAGTTTAAGCTTGAGTCGAACCCTGGCTCGATAAGCTCAACTCACGGTCTCATTAACGAGTCGAGTTCGAGCATGCTCACAAGCCAACTCGGCTCACTTACACCCCTAATAGGAACAATATTAGATATTCGTAACATATAATCATATTATTGTTAGCTCTAAATCTTAAAGAAACAATAAAATATCTAAGTCAATAGTATTTGATTATTTGGATGAAAGAGTTGATGGTGTCGAGACAAATTGATTTTTATATTGATTAGAACAATTTTACTAAAACAAATGGAGAGAAGCCAATTTGACGATTCCTCGTCTTTATATTGTATACAAGTTGATGACGAGAGAATAATTGCCCTTTTTTTAAAATTATTTGATCAATGGAAGAGCTGTTGTTGATTATGCTTCATTTAAAAAAAGTATAACTTGAAGGGACATTCCAAACAAATGAGTATATATTGCCATTTGTATCAATATTAAGAGTAAGTCATAGCAAACAAATATCCACACTTATATATTTTGCAATATGGAACTTTGTAGTTATATTTATTGATAAATGTGTGACAATATCTACTACTATTAAGATAATATTCAAATTAATAAAATATAAACTCAAGCTTTGTTTGGGACAGCTTTCTTGCTGCTTTCTAAATCAACTTTTTAGTACAAAATTTTTTTGAAATAGATATTTTTGTATTAGAACGTTACTTTTGAAAGTATTAAGAAAACTGTCTCAAATGATGCCTTAATATATTTCATATTATTCAGAATGGGTTAAAAAAAAAAACCATATCATCAAAGTATATCTTTTTTAGAGGTTATTTGGTTTGCTAAAAATGAATGCAATATAAAAGAAATGTAATGTATTTAAAATTTTGAGTAAGGGCAAAATTATTACATGTAATTTTTTTTCTTAACTTGAAGTAAAATAAATGCACTGTCAATCTCAATGATAATGGTGGCCAACGGGGGGGGTAGACGATGGCCAACGACAGTGGTGGCGGGCAAAGCTTGGCGGCCAAAGAAGACGAAGGTGGTTGATGGTGGGCGGCAGTGGCTAGTAGCAATTGGTGATGGTAACGGATGGCGGCCATTGTAAAAAAATTTACAACGTATTTAAAACTTGATCAACTCTAATGATTTTCAAAACACCAAAATTAACTAAAAAGTGAACATTTTACTTCAAAACAAACCTTAAAATCTTCAAAACTATTGCACTTGAAATAATTTACATTCATTTTACTTCAACCAAATAACATAAGAGACTTTAAAAAAGATGCAAATGTTCTATAATAAACATTAAGGACCTTAAAAAATTATTAATTGATATGTTTTATAATTAAATATAGAGAAGCTTATGATAAATAAATTGCATTAATGACATGATTTCAATAAAATTATGGATCAAATTAAAATTTTGTTTGGAACAGCTTTCTTACTATTTCTTTAAGCAACTTTCTAATAATTTTTTACTAGAAAACTGCTCTAAGAAGTAGTAAGAAAGCCGTCCCAAATGAAGTCGAAGACTTCATTTGGGATAATTTTCTTATTGCTTTTTAAATCAATTTTTTAGTATAAAATTTTCTTTTTTAAAAAAAATATACTAAAAATTTACTTTATAAAATAATACGAAAATTATCCCAAATGAAGCCTAAATATGTCATGCAACAAGTCAAAGATGTGCAGTAGTATTACATGGCCGAAAACTGTAATTTCACCGAAATTAAAAAAAAAAATTCATTAAAAGACCACTAATCACATGATTTCAGTGCCACATGCCAATGTTATGATCAAATGATATTAATATTTAATTACAGCCTCCTCTTCAGCTATACAACCAGCACAGTGTATATCACCATGCGCTATGCCTGTAAGTCTGTTAATTCACATCTCATGCATGAAATGAAACAAGAAACAAATTTAGATCAGAATATTTCAATAAGAATTTATTTTAAAATGAATATAATAAATATATTTATAATATATTAATCTTAAAATAAATTTAAAAATTTTGAATTAAACCAAATTCTGATCAATATATCCACCCACAAATTTTATTTTTTCCAAGAGTTGCCGTTACAATTCCTCCGGCATCGAATATGCACCACTGCGAATCCTCAACAGCAACTCAAGCACCTCTCTCATGTCCGGCCGATCCTGCGGCGCCTCCTCCGTGCATCTAATCCCTACTCTCAACAACGCCCGCATAGCCTGTCCACCTTCCTCCTCCCCCCATCCTTCCAACTCCACCTCCTCTTTCCCCATTCTCCTCGACCACTCCACCAAAGACTCTTCCCTTCCTTCTTCCACCGCCCTCCTCCCCGTCGCTAACTCCAATGTCAATACCCCAAAGCTATAAACATCACCCTTCCTAGTCGCCCTCCATGTCTGCCCATACTCCGGCGCTACATACCCCACAGTCCCCGCCACCACAGTGCTCACATGCGTCTCTCCACTCACCACCACTCTCGCCAATCCAAAGTCCGTAACTTTGGCATTCCCGTCGGCGTCTCTCATCACATTGCTCGCCTTGACGTCTCGATGAACCACCGACGGCGAACATTCATGGTGTAGATATACCATCGCTCTTGCAACCCCTACAACCGCTTCCAGTCGGTTTATCCACCCGAACGATTCCTTATCTTCGATTACCTCTTCTAAGCTTCCTCCTTCCATGTATTCGTAGACAAGGAGCTTTTCCGGACCGGCGAGGCACCAGCCGTAAAGCGCCACTAGATTTGGGTGCCCGCCGGAGAGAACTTCCATCTCTGCGCGGAAGTCTCGTTCTCCTTCTGTTCCTCCTCTCTGCAATTTCTTCACCGCGGCTTGGCGTCCGTCCGGTAAGGTGCCACGGTAGACCACGCCGGAGCCGCCGCGGCCGATCACCATGTCGGGTGAGAAGTTTCTGGTGGCGGCCACGATGTCGGTGTATGTGAAGGCGGTTATATCGAGATGGAAAACACTTATTGGCGAGCTAGAAGGGTTTGAAGTGGATTTAGGAGGCGGCGTAGCTAGTTGTTCAGTCGAGGAACTCGACTGCTTGAAGCTTTCTTCTTCGAGAATAGATGAATCTGATTCCGAAACTGAAATCATTGAAACTGGGTCGACGGCGGACCGTCTTCTGAGGCAGATGATGAAGAAGATGAGACCGAGGAAGAAAATGAGTGCGGTGAAGGAGATGAAAGCCCAGAAAGAGACCATTTTTGCAGTTGAACGGTGGGGGGTGGCGAGGGATCCGCCGATCAGAGTGGGGCGGGGAGGGGACGCGGATGTGGAGAATGAAATGAGTGGGTCGCCGATGAAGGAGCTGTTGCCGAAGGTAGTGATCTGGCCTGTGATCGGAATTATTCCATGCAAGAGAGGGTTGAAGGAGACGTTAAATTTGTTGAGGTCGGAGAGGCCATTCAGGCTGGAAGGAAAATCACCGGAAAAGTTGTTGAGAGATAGGTCCAAGAACTGGAGGCATCGTAGTCTGCCGAGCTCTGGCGGTATGGGACCGGAAAAGTTGTTGCTTGAGGCATTGAGCATGACGAGGGGAAGCAACCCAATGGCCGGAGGAAGTTCGCCGGATATCTTGTTGTTTGCGATGCTGAGGATGCTAAGCAGTTGCATCCGGCCGATCTCTGACGGGAATACGCCGGAGAGTAGGTTGCCGGAGAGCTGGAGGTATCCAGAGCTGTCCAGGGTCCGAATCGGCTTTGAGACATTTAAACAGACAGAGAAGATGCCGTGGCCTTTGAGGAGCAGGTCCCAGAGCGCGCTGCACGTTCGGCGATTTAAGACGGAGTAGACGAAGCTAAAGGGCGGGTAGGTCGCCGGCAGCCACCGCACCATCGCGTGGCATTCGTTGGAACCGAGGATGATGTCATCGTACAGCTGATTTTTCTTGAACGCCGACGACGGGTCGCGTCCTATTCCGGCAATTTCCGGCGGGATCCTGCCGGAGAGGCGGTTGTTGGCTAGATTTAGCCACATGAGGCTACTGCAATTGCCGATCTCCGGCGGAATCCCGCCAGTAAGCTCGTTGTTCCTGAGCATGAGCCAGAGCAACGTTGTCAAATTGCCAATCTGAGGAGGAATTTCGCCGCTGAGACGATTGAAGGAGAGATCCAGTACTTGGAGTGTTTTGATTCTACCATACTCCGGCAGAATTTTTCCATAGAAATCGTTGCTGGCAAGCATCAAGAATTCAAGCTCAATCATCTCGGCGGCGGTTATAGGAAGCTCCCGTGAGAAATTGTTGTAGCTGAGATCGAGCCGGCGTAGATTTGGAAGCTTGAGGATTCCAGATTCTTCGATTCCGTCTGTGTACGAATTCGTATGCAGAATGAGGAATTTGAGCGAGGAGAAATTTCCGAAAATCCGCTGCATTTCTCCGCGGAAATTGTTCCTGCTGAGATCGAGATACGTCAGTTTCGAACAATTGAGGAGCTCCACCGGCAGTTCCTGGTCGAAACTGTTGTTGCCAAGGAAGAGGCTATTGAGTTCAGTAAGCGATCCTATGCCGGAAGGGATCCTTCCGGTAAAGAAATTCCCCCAAAGGTTCAAAACCTTCAGATTCGAACAGTTAGCGATAGAATCCGGGAAGCTTCCATTTAAGCCGTTGCCGGATAGGTCGAGACTTACCAGGCTGCACTTCGCCGGAAAATTCTCGGGCCTAATCGCTCCCGTAAGCCTATTATCGGACGCCGATAACTCACTCAACCACCAAAATCCCCTCGATATCTCCCCATCGAACTGATTCAAGCTCAAATCAAGAAACTTCAACTTCCGGCGGCAACCATCAAAATATTCTGCAATCTCCCCCGTGAAGTCATTGGAAGAGATATTAAGAACAACCAAATTCCCACAACTCGCCGGGAAGCTAGACCAAACCCGACCAGCCAAGCGATTAACCGATACGTCAAGGGTTTCGATTAGGGTGAGCGCCGTCAGATTGATATCCCCAGCGATGAGATTTTGTGACAGGTTCAGATACAGTAGTTGGCGGCATTGGTTCAGATCCTGCGGAACACGACCGTCGATAGCGTTGTCGGAGAGGTCAAGGTGGGTGAGTGCAGGCAAGAGAGAGAAGTTGGGGAAGATGCCGCCGGCGATGCTGGAGTGGCTGAGGTTGATGGCAAAGACGCGACCTTCGGCGGTGCAGGCGATGCCGGGCCAGAGGCAGGGGGAGGATTCGGACTCGTTCCAGGCGGCGTAGTGTCCGCGGTTGACGAGGTTCTCGCCGAGGAGGAAGTGCTTCAGGTCGACCAGAACTTGCTTTTCCGTCTGCGGAGAAGAATCTCCGGTAACAGCGGCAGCGATTGAAAGGAACAGGAGGAAGAAGAAGAGGGGATAAGAGAGCTTGTCGCCGATTATGAGAGAGTTTTTCTTCTCCGACATATCGCGGCGACGGCGATCATGAGAAAGTAGGAGTTAAGTTCTGTACGCATATTACTAGAGAGTATTTTTTTTTGTTCTCCCGGGAAAATGGGGCATATATAGTATTTAAAATAAACATATAATCTCATACATATTTTTAAAATAAAAATAATTACTAAATTATTTATATAAGATCATTTTCATCTCAAATCATAAATAAATTTAATTTAATAAATTAATTCCTCAAATATAATTCAAAATAAATTTCTTTTTTTAATTTTTTGATAAAATTTGAAGATTCAAAAAATTATTTTGAATAGGATTTAATAAGTGAATGAATTAAAAAATTGGCATATTAGATAATATGAGATTAAAATAAATTAATAGTTTAGAGACAATTTTGATTTTTTTTATCATATATACATAACTTATTATCATATAATTTTAATTTGGAGGGATTTTAAAATTATTAGATTTATTTTGAGATTAAATTAATAAATGAATAATTTATATTGTATTCATTTTAAAATAATTTCAAAAATTTTTAGAGGCATTTTTATAAATATTATATTAGAACATTCTAAGATAATTTTGATTTAGAATTTAAAAAAATTTAATATATATATATATATATATATATATATATATATAATTTTTAAAATAAATATAACTCTTTTGATTAATTTATCAAAATTTACATTTTACAATAATAATATTCATAAACTTATTTTTTATCATATATTATTATATTTAAAATATATAATATGCATGACAGTTTGTTGATTATGTACATTTCTATTTAAGCTAATAATAATGAATAATATATTCCTTCAAAAGAAATAATCACCTTTGATGTTGTTCATAATAATAAAATCAAGTTGTGCTTGCCTTCACAAGTAAAATAAAATATAAAAAATTATTATTATTCATAATAATAGGAAATGAACGTTAATTATTTAATTTCTTTTAAAATTAATGTAAAATAAAATTATATGATTAATTATATATATATATATATTTTATTTAAAAATAATTAATAATTTAAATTATCAATTTAAAATTAAGTTTAGAATAGTTTCAATGTTTTATAAAGTTGATTATGAAGCTAATGTGGCGAAACAAATAAAATAACTTTTTACTATAATTTTTTTTCAAAAAAATAATAAAAAATAACAAGAAAATAATAACTAAATGAATTTATGATTGTTACTAAAAAAACAAATAGAAAGCCGTCCGAAATAGAACCAAAGGCTTCCTTTGAGACAACTTTTAGCTACTATTTTTTTCACTATTTTTAACAAATTTTTGTACTAAAAAATTATTTTAGAAAGCGGTTAAAAAATATCTCTAACAAGATTTTATTTGAAACAGCTTTTTACTGCTTTTTAAAACAGATTTTTAGTATAAAAATTTTGAATTCAAAAAAAAATTGTACTAAAAAGCTGTGGGACAACTTTTTTATCACATTTAAAAGTTACTTTTTAGTATAAAATTTTTAATTTAAAGAATATTTGTATTAAAAAATTAATTTTAAAAATAGTTAGAAAGCTATAAGAAATAAAACTTAAATCAGATATAAATATTAAATAGTAAAAACCTTACATGGGATTGTGGACTGATATCTTTCCATATTGATATTATCGCAATTTAATTTTAATTATTTTAATTCCAAGAGGCTAAGTATATTCGGACTAATTACAAACCATTGTAATTAAAATTGTGGCATCATTAATTATGAGAGCTGCTTCTAATTATAGCGTAGAAGATTCTATGCTCAAAGGCCTTCTCCAACCATTCGGCAAACACATGTATAGCGTCGCAAACGGGCTCCAGTGGAAGGCGAAATTTTTCGCGAATTGGTTGCGGATGAACAGTGTGACGTCAATATTGACGTCGCACTGTTCATCCGCCATATAAAATTTTTTATTTAAAAAATTGATTAGTAATTTTAAATATTTAAGTATACAAATTTATTATAAAAAATTAAGAAATAAAAATATTTAAGTATACGTTATTTTTCAGAAATTAAAATATTTTTTATTTAATTATTTTTTTTCGTTCATATTTATGTGTCCTAATGTGATTTTCATTTTATTAAATATATATTTTCTTATTTAAGACATTAATATTCCAAATTATTTTATCAAGAAAAAGTATATATATTTTAACATTATAACAGGTTTAAAATTGATAAATATAAATATATGATTTAAAAAATTATAAAATAAAGTATGAAAAAGAATATACTAGGAATATTCTTTTTTATATGTTAGAAAATAAAGTTCAGTTGGAGACAAGTTACTGCATTTTGGAGTTTTACTGCATTTTGGAGTGGAAAATGAGTTTTTCGGTTGGAGATGCCCTAAATGTCGTGACCCGTTAATCATTAATTAATTAACATATTAAACAAAATTTTGTTGCAAGGAATCAGTTTTAGCTTTTAGCTTAATTAGTGATAATATATTCGTAGGCCATGTTTTAATGTTAATTAAAAATGCCTCGTCATTATATTTTAAATGAAAAAATAAACAAAAATTATTTACATTATTTAAAACAATAATTTAATTATTATTGATTTATTCTATGCGAGAATAAAGTTATTATATTTAAGAAATATTTTAAATATTTTGTGGATATGAAATCAAATTCAACAAAGAATAAATTTATTATTCATTAATTTTATATAGAAATGTTTATCAGTTGGTGTTAGGAGAAGCATTAAATGTCAATAAATGTTATCTTTTAAGATAATCCACTTTTTTTTTTAACTAAAAATTTTGTAGTAAAAAGTTAGTTTAGAAAGCAATAAAAAAGCTATCTCAAACCAAGCTTAAAGTCATTAAATTGGTCAATTTTATATTAATTAAAATTCTTTCATTTGATTTTCATTAAAATATAACTCTTTATACTTCCTAACTTATACTAGAGAAGTTATTTCAATCGCACAAACTCTATAATTTTTTGAAATCCTTAATTTCACATAAAAAATATAATCGATTTCAACTGACGTGCACGAGCTTTTAGTGTAGCTCTAAGAGTATCACCAACCATAAAGTACTCCATAAATTTTTTCCCCCTCTCCTTCCCTCGCCGCTTTGTTCCCGCCTCTGCTTTCTCCTCCGGCTCTGCCGGAGGATCCCCCTCCTTGAGTATGGATGCCCCTCTTCTTCAATCAGACTTCCCTCCTTTGGTCCCCCCCCCCCCCCCCCCCCTAATCCCACTTCCCCTCAGCGGCTTTGGTCCAAAATCTTTCCCCCTGCTGAACCTTCCCCCAAGGATCTTACTTTCTCTTATCATCCCTCTGAGCCGGAGGTCGTTCCTTTCTCTGGTGAAAAGCTGGCGAAAGGTGCTGATGACTGGGGCCACTGCTTGGTAGGTTATTCCATTGGGCGTAGGCCTTTCTACGAGGCTCTTCATGGGGCTATCAAAAAAACTTGGGCTCTCAAAGGCTCTTTACAACTTCTATCTCTTAGTGATGGGTTTTTTCTGCTCCGTTTCTCCTGCCTTGAAGATTTTGACATGGTCTGGTCCAGAGGAGTGTGGTTTCTGCTTGGAAAGCCGTTTATCCTCCAAAAATGGCATCCCAAGTTTAAGCCCAAGAAAGAGAACTTCACCTCTGTCCCTATTTGGATAAAGATTCATGACCTTCCTTTGGCTTGCTGGAATTCCGAGGGTATCTCCCATATAGCTAGCAAGTTCGGAATACCTCTAGCTGCTGATAGCCTCACCACACAAAGAACTCGCCTTACATATGCTAGAATTTGCGTTCTTGTAGATAGTGAGTCTACCTATCCAAACGAGATAGCTGTGTCGCTTGATGGAGATCTTGTTAGGTTGAAGGTGCAATACGAATGGCGTCCCACTCCTTGTGCTTACTGTAAGTCCTTAGTTCATTATTCGTCTTTCTGTCCGTCAAAACCCCAAGCTCCTTCTCCGGATAATAGGGATATTGCTGTTGCTGTTGTCAAACAGCCGCCTAATAGAGGGAGAAGTTTTAGCAGAAAGCCGAGAAATTGCAGAAGTCCTCCAGGTTCTAATTCTTTATGTCAAGAGGATCAGTCAAACAACATACCAAATCCCTCTACATTCTTCAGCAAGCAGCCTCCTCCAGGTTCCAATTCTTTATGTCAGCCCCTGCATTACCAACCCCACTCTCCTCCCCCCTCCCCTATTGTGGTTGTTAATGACAAGCCTGTTCCAGACCCTTCTCCCCCTACAAAATTGTCTGATCCTCTTGAGAGTTCCTCACACAACATACCAAACCTTAACTCACCCACTGAAGAGGTCTCCTCCACTACTATCAATACTCATAAATGTCCTTCTGGGACCCTCTCGCCTAATAAATTTGATATCCTCCAGAATCAGATAAATCTGGAGGACGTCTCCAATTCTGGAATTATGCTACCTGACAATGCCGTTAGTCACAATCATAAAGGCAAATCTCAGCAGGTCACCAGCTCTACCGCTACTAAAAAGCCTCATCGGGGGAAGTCTGGCAAGAAGCTTCCTCCTAACCCTTCATCCTGATGGTAATCCCTTCCATTGCTGCCTGGAACATCAGGGGGTTCAACCGCCCTGATAAAGTCCTTTGTTGTAAACATTTGGTGGAATCCTTCAAACTGGACATTCTGTGCATTTTGGAGAATCGTATTCACCATTCTTCTCTTCAGGATCCTTTCTTTGAAGCATCTCACTCTATTTCCCTCGTGAAAATAGTTGCCACAACTTCGATATCTCCAATTCTGGTCGGATCTGGATTAAATGGAATTCACAAAAGGTTCTCTTCCAACCTGTTCTAAGTACATCCCAGATTATATCGGGTTATGTCACTGTGGCAAATTCTAGCAAGTTCCTTCTCTCTGTTATTTATGCCTCTAATAATAGTGTAGAACGTTCGGCTCTTTGGTCTCACATTTCTCAGAACGCTCCTGCTAATGACATCCCTTGGATTCTAATGGGCAATTTTAATTGCTGCCGATATGCCACTGAAAAAATTGGGGGCTCTCCTCTCTCCATCCGATGCCTATCGGATTTTAATTCTATGATTTTTGATAATAGTCTTATGGATTTGCACTCGGTTGGTTCCAAATTCACTTGGTTCAATCAACGGGCTGACAATCTGATACATATAAAACTAGACAGAGCACTTGTTAATGATGCTTGTCTAAGGACTATAGGACACGTCAGCATATTAGGGTTCATCTTGTAATATTTGTATAAGCTGTCTCTACTTTATTTCTATATATACCCATGTACTACACCATAGTAAATACATTGAATATCTTATTGTTTCTCTCGTTCTGTCTCTGCCATCTCTTCCTGTAGCTCTGCCATCTCTTCTTCTTTTCTTTCATGGTATCAGAGCCTGGTCTCCTCCATGGCTGATCAAGAATCAGTCGTCTCACCTCCCAGTCTTTCCTCTACTAATCCCAGCAGCCTCTCCGACTTCGTTGCTCCGGCTCCGCTCAAGTTCTTGATATCCAACCTCAAGAACCTTGTTCCCATACACCTCACCGGCGACAACTATGCAATATGGCGCATACAACTGCTTCAACATTTCTCGGCAAATGGTTTTTCTGGACATCTCACCGGCGAAACTCCCCGCCCATCAGAAACAGAACGATCCGACCTTACAAAGTGGCGTTTGATCGACCGCAATCTGATTTCCGCACTCTTTTCAACCATTTCTCCGGCTATTCTTCCCTACGTGCTCTCATCCACGACAGCAAACGAAGTTTGGCTGACTCTTGAAAAACGGATGCAACCCACCAATCGTTCTCGAGTCATCCAACTCAAGAACGAATTACATCATATACAGATGCACAACTCCTCAATGCAAGACTATCTCATGCAAATCAAGAAGCTCGTGGACAACATTTCTGCCTCAGGATCCAAACTCGATACAGAAGACATAATCCTCTATATTCTCAACGGACTACCCTCCACATACAACTCGTTCAAGACTGCGATCCGCATCTCCCTAAATCCCATTGATCTTGATACGCTCTATTCACTCCTATGCAGTGAAGAAATCAACCTGCAACAAGAAAATCAAAGAACTGCTCCGGCAAACATAGATACCACCGCTCTGTATGCAAACCGCTCCAATTACACTCACGGGAAGGGCTCAAATCGCCCCAGCAAGAATCGGAATTTCACAGCCCGTCCGCCTTCTCCTTTTCCCGCACTCTCTTCTCCCGCCTCCGATCAGCCAACCCGCCCCCTGTGCCAGATCTGTGGCAAAAGTGGACACATTGCTTTAAATTGTTGGCACAGGTGTAACTTTAAATACGCACCCACCACCTCATCCTCTCCTCGTGCCCTTCTATCACAGCAAGCTCCCAACACCACAAACGACTGGATTCTTGACTCAGGTGCCTCCACTCATTTAACGCCAGATCTCAACAACCTTCAACAAAGCACGCTCTATCAAGGACCTGATACAATATCCATAGCTAACGGATCCACTCTTCCCATACAGAACTCCGGACAAGGTCTTCTTCCCTTACCAGACTCGGCTCGTAAGCTTCGCTTACAAAATCTTTTACATGTTCCTTCCCTAACTCATAACCTCATTTCTATTTCAAAATTAACTTCTGACAATTCTGTTTCTATCTGCTTTGATGCTAACGGCTTCATTATTAAGGATCTGCAGGACCATCGACCTCTTCTTCGTGGTCATATGCGTAATGGTCTTTATCAACTTCGGCTAACTCCTCCCGTCAATCCGACAGCTCTCCAAGCCACTATGTCCTCCGCTCAACTCTGGCACGCTCGCCTCGGCCACCCGCATCACAAAACTCTCTCCATCCTACGGCAGCATCTTCCTAATCTTGATTCTTTACCTGCACATCTTTTTTGTAATTCTTGTAACATGGCTAAGAGCCATAAAATCTTTTTTAATACAAGTACTACTGAATCTCCTCATGCTTTTTACCTCATTCATTCTGATGTCTGGGGTCCGGCTCCGCAACAATCTTTGAATGGTTTTTCGTATTACGTCATTTTTATCGACGACTACACTAGATTTACTTGGCTATACCTTATGCATTCAAAAAATGAAACGCTCTCGAAATTCACTCAATTCTGCTCGCTTGTCCAAACTCAATTTCATACGGTACCCAAATACTTTCAGTCTGATGGTGGAGGCGAGTACACAAGCAACCAATTCAAAACATTCTTGACATCTAAGGGAATCATTCACCAAATGAGCTGTCCTCACACACCTGAACAAAACGGCCTTGCGGAATGCAAACATAGACATCTCATGGAACTCACTCGTACACTCTTACACGCTTCCAGTCTTCCAAAACAATTCTGGGCCGAAGCCATCTCCACGGCCAATTACCTAATCAACAGACTTCCATCCAAAGCCATAGCTCAACAAACTCCTTATTATAGACTCCATGGCAGTCAACCTACCTACACCCACCTTCGTACATTTGGTTGTCTCTGTTTTCCTTGGCTCCGTCCTTACGCTGCCGACAAACTTTCCCCTCGTTCGCAAGCTTGCACTTTCCTAGGGTACTCATCTCAACATAAAGGATACAGATGTTTTAATCCTCTCACCAACAAAATTCATATTTCCTGCCATGTTCAGTTCCAAGAACATCTGTTTCCTTACAGCACCCCAACCAAACCCATATCTTCTCCTCACAGCCCATCCACTAGCCTTACTTCTCCACTGCTTCTCACCCCCACATCCATCTCTGACACTACAACTAAATCATCATCCCATCACACCAACTCCAATTCCCCCTCAACGGATAGTTCCTCTATGCACATTCAATCTGACACTCTACCACCCAACCCGGTTCACTCTCTCACGGTGCCTGCTTCTCAACCGGCTTCCCAACCCTCTCATCCTATGCAGACCAGAGCTAAATCAGGAATCCACAAACCCAAACAGCTTCTCGACCTGTCGGCCACCGTTTCGGCCCCCTTCACACCCACCACTTACTCTCAAGCATCCAAACTACCTCACTGGAAATCAGCCATGTCTACTGAGTTCTTGGCTCTTCAACGACAAGGTACATGGTCCCTTGTCTCTCCCCCGGCAAATGCACCTATTCTTGGATGCAAATGGACCTTCAAAACCAAAACCTTGCCAAATGGGAAAATTAACCGCTATAAAGCTCGCCTCGTGGCTTAAGGGTTCAACCAAACTTTTGGAGTAAATTACACTGAAACCTTCAGCCCCGTCGCTAAGATGCCAACCATTCGTATTTTGCTTGCTTTAGCTCTTCACCGTCACTGGTCCATTATGCAACTCGACATATCAAACGCCTTTCTTCATGGAGATCTTCACGACACCGTCTACATGAGACAACCTCAAGGCTTCATAGATACTCAACATCCAAACTATGTCTGCAAACTTCACAAATCCTTGTACGGTCTCAAACAGGCTCCTCGCCAATGGTTCCAGAAGCTCACCAATTTCCTACAACATTTCGATTTCGGGTTCAGTCGTTCCGACCCCTCACTTCTTATTTTTAAACGCGAACATATACAACTTTACTTACTTATATATGTGGACGATATCTTGTTGACAGGGAACGATCAAGCAATGCTCCAATCTCTTCTTCATCAACTCCGGTTCACTTTTGATCTCAAACAGCTCGGAAATGTTTCTCTGTTCCTTGGCATTCAAGTCCTTAAAACATCTTCGGGCTACTTTCTGCACCAACGTCACTATGCTCTACAACTGCTTCAAACTTCCGGTCTAGCTGGCTCCCGTCCAGCCAACACCCCGATCTCCTTGAAATGCTCCTCCGCACCTGATGCCGCCCAGCAATTTCGCGATCCGCACCTATACCGGAAACTTGCAGGTGCCCTCCAGTACCTCTCAATCACCCGGCCCGACATCGCATTCGCCGCTAACCGCATCTGCCAACACATGCACTCACCTACTGTCAGTCACTTTCAAGAGCTCAAACGGCTTCTTCGCTACATCAAAGGGTCTCTTAACTTTGGCCTACCAATCAATCCAGGTGATCTTCAACTTCGGACATACACAGATGCAGATTGGGCCTCTGACTCCCTCGACCGGAAATCCACCTCCGGATTCTGCACCTTTCTGGGCAGCACTCTCATATCATGGTTCGTCAAAAAGCAAACCACCGTGGCCAAGTCTTCCACGGAAGCTGAATACAGATCTCTCTCCGCCGCCACTTCAGATGTTCTATGGCTCCGTCACCTTATGGAAGAGCTCTCCATTCCCCAACACTCTCCCACTGTCATCTACTGCGATAATACCTCCGCCATCGCCCTTGCCAAAAACCCGGTGTTCCATGCAAGAACGAAGCATATCGAGATTGACTATCACTTTATTCGTCATCACCTCAACTCTGGCGCTCTCGTCCTAACGCACATCAGCTCTACTGATCAAATTGCTGACATCCTCACCAAGCCCTTGACCAAAGCTCGATTTCAGGACCTACGTCGCAAATTGACCATTCAAATGCAAGAATGCTCAATTTGAGGGGGCCTCTAAGGACTATAGGACACGTCAGCATATCAGGGTTCATCTTGTAATATTTGTATAAGCTGTCTCTACTTTATTTCTATATATACCCATGTACTACACCATAGTAAATACATTGAATATCTTATTGTTTCTCTCGTTCTGTCTCTGCCATCTCTTCCTGTAGCTCTGCTATCTCTTCTTCTTTTCTTTCAGCTTGGACCAGTTCTTTTCCTAGCACTTTCTGCTCCTTTCAAAGCCCCTCCTGCTCTGATCACAGCCCAATTATCCTACATTCTGGGGTCCTCACTCACTCCAAACGACGGTTCCTTTTTAAGAACTACTGGACTAAGATTGATAAATACTGGTTTTCTTTGATGGAGGCTTTCTCTAAGCCTGTTATTGGCAATCCTTTTTCCTTTCTTTGCAACACACTTAGGCAGCTAAAGCGGGATATTAGGTACGAGAATTGGGCCAACTCCAAAAACCTCAATATCCATCTGGAAAGCCTCCATAATCTGCAAAAGTTCTGGTTGGATAAGGTCCATGCTGATCCTCTTAACGTCACTTTCACTGCTACTCTTAAGGACATAAACTTGAGTATTTGTGAATACTCCTCTATGGTTGCTTCTTGGATTATTCAAAGGGCAAAGGTTAAATGGCTTAAACATGGCGAAGATGACTTGAAGTTTCTATACACTAGAATCAGAAGCAGGCAAAGCAAATCCCAAAGCATTGTTAATTTGCTTAACTCCTCTCCCTGTCCTTCTAACTCTGATGTGGTCCTCAATATTATCCAACATTTCCATGAACTTTATAATCCGCCCCCTACCAATATACCTCATGTGGATAACTTCCCCATTGGTTCTTCGGTCCCAGCTCTGCTAGCCCCCTCCCTTACTCAGCTTATCTCTGACGCTGAGATCAAACATGCGGTTTTTTCTGGCTCCTCTTCTTCAGCCCCTGGTCCAGATGGCTGCAATTTCCACTTTTATAAAGCTAGTTGGCTCATCATTGCGCCATTGGTTACCAAGGCTGTTAGTTCCTTCTTCTCTAAAGGCTACATTCCTAATGGGGTAAAGGCTACTGCCATCTCTCTTGTCCCTAAACACAAGCATGCTTCTTCTATTTCTGATTTTAGACCCATTGCCTTATGTAATGTTTTGTATAAAATCATTGCTAAAATCATTGCCAATAGGCTCAAGCCTATAATGCCTCTGATAGTCAGGGAAAATCAAGCTGGATTTGTCAAGTCCAGAGTTTCCACTAATAATATCCTCCTTGCTAGAGAAATTCTTCTCACCTCTCGCTTTAAGGGTGGATCCAAGATTTTTTGTGCGAAACTTGATATTCGTAAAGCTTTTGATTGTCTTTCTAGACAGTTTCTTTTATCCAGATTGCTTCAAAAAGGTTTTCCTCATAGATTCATCAGTTGGATTAAAGCCTGCATATCCGATGTGAACTTCTCCATTATTATAAATGGTGCTCTTGAGGGGTATATCTCGTCTACTGTGGGCTTGCGGCAAGGCTGTCCCCTCAGCCCTTACCTTTTTTGTCTTGCAATGGATGCTTTTTCTTCTCTTTTGGATGAGGGAGGTTTTAAGGGCATTTCTTTTGATGGATACAACATCACTCACCTTCTCTATGCGGATGACGTCTTAGTTTTTGGGGAAGCCAATATTGAGAATTGTAACACTTTGGCTGCCATCCTTAAAAATTTTGGCAATGCTTCTGGTCTTCAGGTTAATTATGATCAGAGCTCTGTTATGTTTCCTAAGAACCTGCGGAATCAGGGTGCTATATGCCAAGCTCTCTCTATTCATACTATCAGTAACAATATTACTTATTTAGGCATTCCGTTGTCTTTCTATAGACAAAAAATTTCTGATTTCATGCCGTTGATGGATAGTATCACTAAGAAAATGTCGGGGTTGAAAGCCAAGTTGCTATCTCTTGCAGGTCGGTTACAATTCCTGAAATTTACAATTTTGAACTCCATCGCCTACTGGATACGTGGCTCTATTATACCTAAAACGGTTATCAAATTTATCAAGAAATGCTCCTCTAGATTTTTACTATTTGGTGATTTGGGTAATATCAAGAAGATACATATGGTTTCTTGGGATATGGTTTGTAAGCCAAAAATGCATGGCGGGCTGGGAATTCCGTCTTTGCCTGCTCTGCAATATGCATTCAACTGCTCGGTTATATCTAGGATGTATAACCGGTCTTCTCCTTTATCCTCGTGGCTTATCCTCAGATACCACTCTCCCTGGTGTCCTGCACCTCTACACTCCACCATCTTCTGGAAATCTGTGTGTAACACTGCCGTAACTGCTAAACACTTCTTCTCTTTCAGAATTACTGCTACTTCCCCTATTTCTCTGCATTGGGATCATTGGTGTAACAATTGCAATTTATCTGATATAGTGGATGGTCTCATCTTTATTAATGCTACGCAAGACAGCGCCTTTGTGAGGGATTTCATATTGGTGGATAAATGGTCTCTTCTTGATTTTGTTCCTCACAACACTCGTATGGCTATATGTGGCAACCAGATTCATAACTCCTCTGCTCCTTGTTTAGTTTGGGACAATTTGGGTGTTGGTAATTTCAGTGATTATGTTAAAGGTTATTATGCACACATGCAGCACTGCTCTTGGGACAAGTTCATTTGGCATTCTAATTTTGTCTTGAGATTTTCCACTTACTCATGGTTATGTATTGTGGGTGGTTTAAAAACTGCAGATGCCTTGATTAAGCGTAACATCAATGTCCATTCTATATGTAGCCTTTGCCATTCTTACCCTGAGAGTACCTCTCATCTATTTTTTGAATGCTCCTACTCTTTCTCTATCATCTCCTACCTCATTCCGGATGCCAAAGGAATTCTCCTTACTCCCTCTACTCTGCAGTTTCTGGAATGGATTGATGACCGTTACCACTCTCAGCAGTCGGTTAAAAACTTTTATCTGCTTACTGCGTGTTGTTCTATTTATTACATATGGAAAGAGCGTAATGTACGTAGGTTTGGCTCTTCATCTAATAGCCATACTACTGTTGCCCTCAGCATTAAAAAAGTTCTCTTTGAGAAAGTCTTAAAATGGAATAAAGGTATCACTCTATTGGAACTGCTATAACATCCTCAATTCGAACTGTGATCCTGATGCTTGGTTTCAACGGGCGTAATTCGATGTTGCCTTTCGGTTAAGGGCTGCCTTGGACGATGATGTGCCCATATACAGGTCCCCCTCGGATGGCCTTTTTGGCAACCAGGGGCTCCATCGATTGATCTGATCTGATTGAATTCCCCTATATCCTGAGTCCAGGCTTTATCGGTGGCTTTTTATGTCTGTATTTCTTAAATTTTTGGCTATTCTTTTTGTTTTTTTGGCACCTGCAGATTTTGTATTGCAGCTTTTGTTATGCCAAGTTTTCTCTTTTTTGGTATTTTTCAGAGCATCCCTCTTTTCTGGAGGTCTTTGCTTTAGATTATTCTCTTGTAAACATCTCTGATTAATACAAGGGCTCTGCCCAAATTTTCCCCGAAAAAAAAAAAGAGTATCACCAACCGAAAGACTCAAGTTTCACTTCAAAATGCAATAACTGTCACATCAAATAGTAACTCATCTCCAACCGAACTCCATTTCTTAACACTCAAAAAGAATATTTTATGTATATTCTTTATTATCTCTTTTTTTATATATATTTTTAATCATTTTGAAATAATTTTTTTGATTTTTCAAAAAAAGAAAAAAGCGTTCGTGGCGTCGCACTATTCACATCGCGAAAATGCAGCTGAAATTCAAGTTTGTGTGGAGCTGGCAACGGACGACAAACACTTATTTCGCTTCGGCTAGAGATGGCCTAAGAAGTTAAAATCATATCTACCACGAAAAAAATCAAGCGTGTAATAAAAACTTAAAAACTATTTTATATATATATATATATATATATATATATATATATATATATATATATATATATATATATATATATATATTGCTTAGCTTGGTTGATGGGCGAATACGATTGGGAACCCCCCAACCCGTGCTCGAATCCCCTCGAGCGGCAGCACCTCTTAAGTGGGGTCTGATCAAGTGCGGGCTAGGAGGTCACTAGGGTGAGTGCCTCTACTAGGTCAGCCGAGGGATTAGTTACGCCGCCAAGCGCCTCCTAAGAGGCGGCAACGAGTAGATACCCTTGTTCCACAAAAAAAAAATTATATTTTTTTAAGATTTAAAATATCTAAATTATAACTTATAGCTACTTTAAATCTAAACCATTTAAATATTTTGAGGGAGAGCAATAAAGGTATTATAATGATGGATTCCATATCCTCCTAAGTGGATAAATACTTTGACATCCTTTCAAATTTAAGATCAAAATCATAGATTCTTTCAAATATTATTTAAAATCCTTTGATCATCAATTAAATGCATTCATTTATTCATGAGATAGTTATAATCCAAATGGCTCATAATTAAACAAATTATGAGTTGATCATATTAAGGATAAATTTTTTTTTTTTTAACTAAATAATTGAGATAGCTTTGGCCTATTCCTTCAACACCATTTCAACAACAAACAACCATTACAATAAAACAAGATGAAGATTTCAATTAGTATGTTAAACAGTAGAAGCAGATGCTTTTCATTCAGAACCATTTGACAGAGAAAAGAAAGAGATAACCAAATTGTGATTGGCTTTTAAATTATCAAATAATTTTTAAAAAAGATGCAATTAATCTAAAATTTTGTAGAATTTGAGTTTTACAAATGGAATGAAAAAAAAAAAAAATTCATTGATCTAAATTTAATCATAATGAGTTTTTTGGTTATTGAATTGTATATACAACAACAACAAGCCTTTATCCTATTATATGGGATCAGCTGCACAAATTCTTTTTCTACATTGTGTCTAATCTGTGTATCAAATGACGTGGCGCATCTTAATTTGCCTATGGACCGTCCGGTGACCGCACCTCTCTGTGCGGTCACCGGACGGTCCATAGGCAAATCAAGATGCGCCACATCATTTTTTTTGTTGTGTACCGGTGTTGTGTACCACTCTGTATCAGATGACATGACACATCCTGATTCACCTTTGGATCGTTCGGTGACCGCACAAAATAATTTCTCCCTATTAAGATTCAAATTCTCATTTAGATCTAATAAAAAAATATCATTTTGAATACTTTTTAACCAATTTTTTTTTTAGATCTACCTCCACCTTTCTTAACATAAATCAGATCTAAAAAATTCACTCTTCTAATAGGGTCATCTAAATGCCAACATTTTATGTGACCAAATCATCTAAGGAAGCTCTCTCTAATCTTATTTATCACCAGAGCTACTCCAACCTTTTAACGTATATATTCATTTTGCATTTTGATTCCAAGTGTAAATTCGCTCATCCACCTGAGCATCCTCATCTTTGCAACACTACACTTAATTTATGCTTCTCTTTTAATGACCAACATTTTGCGCCTTAAAGCATTGCATGTCTCACCGTTATCTCATAAAACTTTCTCTTAAGTTTGAGGAGTACTTTTCTATCACACAACAAGCCCGATACATTCCTCCACTTCAACCATCCAACTTGAATTCAAGTAATAATATCCCCGGACCTCATTTATTTCACCATTGTTTTAAACAATAGATCGGAAATATCTAAAATGTATGCTCTTTTTATTCACTTGGTCACCCGATGTCATAATTCCGCTGCTAGATCTATTAAATTTACTTTATATAATAATATAAATTAAATTGATTAATTATATATTATATTTATCTTAAAATAAATCCACCAAATACATATCTCATTGTAATCAACTCCAAATCAGGATATTCAAACCCAAATTTTCTATTCTTTTTTCAATGGACAGAATTTATTAACCATATATCTAAGAGGATTAAAATTGCAGGACTCTGCAACTAAGTAGAATTTCAATCAGTCATAACTGTAGTTTGGTCAATTAAGACTTTATTTGTACAGTGTAAATATCACAGTTGACATAGAGAGACAGGAAATAGTGAACTCTGTAAGCCAATAGAGGTGAACAGAAGCCATGTTTGAATCTAAGAAGTTCATGAATTTGGAGAAACTATTATGTGCAGGCCAGATGCAGTTATACGCGGAGGCAAATCAAATGCAGCTACGTCAGTGGTACCGAGCCGCGATACCGAATAGTACTGAGCGAAGGGGTAACTTGGCATATTCTGATTGGTCTCCGGACGGCATTCGACGTTTGGCGTCCGCACAGAATAATTAATTATGAATTTGATAGCAATTTCATTTCATGGAAAAAAAAAACATGAGAAAGAAGAATGGCTAAATCAATACAAAATCCAATAAAAATATATGAAACAAAGCAATAGGGTCATTTGGGATCTCTTTTATTTTTATATTTTTAATTTATTTTATTTTAACATAAACTAAAATATATTTGATATTTTAAAATTATATTATTTTCTTATTGAATATCGAATAATTTAATTTATATGAAACAATGAGAAAGGCCGCCCAGTTAGGTGATGATATGGTGGTGTTTAATAGCGGCGATAGCAATGACCAATTATTATAGTTGTTATATTCTTAAGAATACTCAAAATATTTAAAATTATTTTGAGTGTTCATAAACATAATTTAAATTATTTTATAAATAGAATATAAAAAAAGTTAAAAATAGACTCAACAAACATATTTTTAAAAAACAAAAACAAAAAATAAAATTGATCACAAACGGGCTCTTATAATTTAAATACCTAAAGAAAACCTTACATTCAGTCTATGGCTTTGTTTGGGACGGCTTCTTCACTGCTTCTTAATTCTTAAAGCAACTTTCTAGTAAAAAATTAAAATTTTTGTACTCAAAAGCTGCTTTAAGAACCAGCAAAGAAGCCGTCCTAAACGAAGCCTATATCTAAAATCAAATCATTGAGCTCACCCAAAGGTCCCAAACATCAAGCTTTTTCATAAACTTAATCTTATTGATATTCAAACAAGTTAAAACATGGATATAGAATGTTAGTGCATCAGGTAATACAAGAAAAAGGTTCTTTGAACATTAAAAATATGTTATTTGAAATGGATTAATTTGGCAAAGAGCAAGTTCATAACTTCCATTGGAGCCAAACTCTCCTGATTCAAAGGTCTCGTTCACATCAAGATAACTAAAACTTTATTTTTAGAAGTTTACCGAGCGGAACGTACTTTGATTTTCTTCCATCACGCCTGGAAACGCTCCTTTTTGGATGAGAAGGAACACCATCAGACTCGGGGTTTATGCAAGCCAGTTTAGACAACAAAGGCTTATCATGCTGTTTGTTAGCTTCGTTTTTTGTAGCACAGTACTCTTTTACTGCATCTGAAGCAGCTCTTCTCAGCTGCCGCTGCTCCCTCCACTTCCTCAGCTGACTCTCCACTGCTACTTTGGCTTTCTCAGCCAACTCGGCTCTTCTCTCGGTCTCTTCTAATTTGCATGTCAGTTCACTTATTTCTTCATTCTTATCTTCCAGTTCTATTTTCAACTTGTTAACCTCATAGCCATCAGTAGGTTCACACTTCCTGTTATCCGCCATCTCTGACTTCTGGATTAAAAACTCGTATTCTTCCATTGAGATTGTGATGCCTGTGCAAAACTCATTGGAATCAGCATCTGCAACATTGAATGCAGAGTTCTTATTAGATCTACCTTCTTCATTTTCTGTCTCTACTTTATTATACTCAGCAGCCAGTCTTCGTACTTCAGTTTTCGCTTCCTCAGCTTCTACTGCTAGATGTTGGATTGCCTGGTTCAATTCTGCTTGCGAAGACATAGACCTTGCTTCTGAATCTTTAGCAGCAGCAATCCTGCTGCTAGAATTATGAAGCTCAGATGTGAGAATAACAGCATTTGGATGAAATTCTAACTCCTTGTTCTTGCTCTCAGACATTTCTTGTTGCATCCTCTGAATCTCACCCACAAGCATCTCACTCTGGCAATTTATATCATTTATCTTCACAGCCGAGATATTAAGCTCTTCTTTCATTCTTTCCCCTTCCTCTTTAATCTGACGAATGTATAATTCACTCTCAGAGTTGACTTGCTTCATCCGCTTATTCTCTGATTTAACAAGATCCAATTCATTCGTGGCACTTAAAACATCTTTTGAGAAAATGGTTTGTGCCTCTTTCGACTGCTTTAATTCCATATGTAAGTATTCAGAAATTATCATCTGTTTCAATAGTTCATTCTCCAGATCCTCCATTTCATCCAAGTACCTTCTAAGAACCTCTAATTGTATGTGTGACAGAAAAACTTCTGCATTAGGAGTACAGAATGCAGGACTATCCTTCTTTGCATCTATATTTGACACTTGAGATGGAAGGATAACTTTTTTAATCTCTGAATTGTGCATCCAAAGCTTCTGGATAATTCCTTCCTCCAGATTTAGTTCTGTCTTCATAATTTCAGCTTTCCTCTGAGCAGCAGTCATTGATTCATCAGCTTCCAAATTACTGAAAGAACGAAAAAAATGATTTCCTTTCTCATATTCTAAAAAGAGGGCTTGTGATTTTCTGAACTTTTCCTTATAACTGTCCCTTTCAGCTTTATACAGCTTTAACAAGGCCAATAATTCCTCAGGGTTTTTAGAAGATACATCAAACTCGAAAAAAGCCAGGCTTTTTTGATGTGCCTTGGCTTCTAGCAGCAAATTGTCATCTGTTAAATCCTTAAAAAATTCTCCTCTTTCTTCCTATTCACCAACAGAAAAGCAATCAAATTAACGGTCAATAAAAATATCAGTTATATTATCCATTTATCCTCTTGTATCTTACCTTACTGCTGCTAGTGCTGCATATTTTAGGATCAATCTTTTGCTCGAACAAAGTTATTGCTGCTTGCACAGATTCAAATGGCTTTGTATAGATCTCCGCCATTTCTTCTCTCAACTCAAGGATTCATATAACAAATAGCCTCTGCAAGTATTTTTATGAAGGTGATTTATAACAAGATTAATACAGCTTTCTAAATGTAAGCAATAAATAAAGTCTAGAACAACACCCCAATATCAGCAAACCAAAAACATATCGAATTCGAAATTCTCAATTTGATGATTAATTCGGACACTTCCTGGAGGCATTTACTAATGTTGATATAGAAGCACTTCCTTCAAGTACTAATTTATTTTGAGACAAGTGGATACAAATCATTTAAGTCATAGGTGGAATTTAGTTCAAGTAGTTGTTGGATAGAAAGAGAAAAAAGATGAGCCAATACCATTGAAACCCACATTCATAAAAATAAGTTCAGAATCAACTTCATAAAGATGAGTTAAGAACACAACTTCATAAAGAGGAGTTTAGCACTTTCACACCTTCCAACTCACCCGAGACATATAGGCCAAGTTGCATGGAACTCAATTGGGTAAAGTTAGCCAAGTCTCATGGAATTCACAGAGCCAAGTTGGCCAAGTTGCATGTTGGACCTGGATCAGGTTGAAAATGTTGCACGCCCAAGAGCCGACTACAAGACATGTCACTAGTTAGAAGACCCTGAGTTGATAAATTGGCAACCCGTTTCAAAATAGTCACCTTAACAACTCATCTTTGAGGGATACTTCTAGATTGCTGAACAACTAGATAGACACAACCATGTGACGTCTTGTATTAATTAATTCTATTTTAACTATGAAGTGATGATCAGACATCACATCTAAAAATAGGGGGTTCAGGGTTCGAGAAAAGACACGAAATTTGTAGGTGATTTTTTAGGTCAAATCCAAAATTCTTGAGCAATTTCTCTCTCTCCCTCTCCCCCTCTCTCTCCCTCACACACGCAGTCACTCTCTCTCTCTCTCTCTGTGGTTGAACTTTACTCGACCTAAAGAATGAGTGGAAGAAATAGGCAACCCGCAGTGATTGCACACCAACATTAGCAATGAATTATCAATGATTTTTATCTTAACGATAAAGCAGAGAGGGGATTTTTACAGGTAATATCTCACACAAAAAAGTTAAGATGACTTTTTAGGTCGAGAATATGAGCTAGCCTCAATGGTCAACTACCTGCCAGGTGACTAAAATGAGCCTATGGCCCTCAGAGAAATATCTCACTAGCAAGCAAGCATATATTATGGGCTTCTACCTAGGGTAAGTCATCGACCGTAGTGGAGGTGCAACCATTGCCGGCAAAGTTATATTCTGCCTAATTGTCTAAAACCATGTGTCAAAGAGAAGACTAAACTAATAACTAGAACTTACCCAGATCCCTCCATGCTTTGTACCTCATCAAAATCATACACTATGAAACACGCTAACCCAGTCACCCTAAAAGCAATTAGGCATGTCACATAGTTCTAAATATTGTTCGAGAGCAAAAGTTAAGCGTTAGAACTCCAACTCTTCATTTCCAACAAAATCTGTAATGAGCATAGTCTAGAGGTAAGTCTTAGAGCTGGCAACCCCATGAAGACAAAGAGACATAAAGGAGGTCCTTCCATAAGGTGACGACTTGCTTTAAGACACAATAAGGGAGCTAAGAGTCAAGTAAGACTCAAAGACAACCATTAATTAGCAATCAAGCATTAATCACTAAAATGGTACGCCAGAAGCTAATAAACATCAAACAGACTAAATATGAAGATTATGAATACTTAAAAAAAATGAAGAATATGAATACTTTCATTAATGGAACTTTGTTTCATCTATATAACCAACTAATTTTTATGAATATCTCTCTTTTATCTGTTTTGTGTTATTGAATCAAAATACAAAAGAACAAGAGGTACAAAAGCGATCCCCACTCATCCTCGTTCGAATTCATCTAAAAAAGTCGGTGAAGAACCCACTCAATTCAACATTCAAGGTAGTAAGTGACACCCCTCTCAAACTTCCGCTCAAATAATTGTGAGTAACCCTTAAACTTGATAATCTTAACTTAGCCTGCAAGGGACCTCAGAGAACTTCAACTTCAACGAGGAGCTTTCCTCCAAGGGTTCTTGGGTTTTGTCTAGTCTATCTCTCTCTGCAATTTATCTAAGTGACATGTTAGCTTCCACCAACTAACTAAAACTTAGCAAGTTGAACTTAAATCTCGAGGATTCTTTGAGTTGATGGACCACTTATGTCAAGTATCAAAAGAGAAAAAAATGATGGTCCTTGACATCCAATTCTACCTTGGCTTTCTTAACCTTAGCAAACTTATTGATTCAATCCAAGTAATGTGGCAGTAGCAAGATGGAGGATGATTTCTCCATAATTTTAGTCTTTAAATTTATGATCAAGTCGGTC
This sequence comes from Dendrobium chrysotoxum, assembly GCA_019925795.1. Taxonomy (NCBI): domain Eukaryota; kingdom Viridiplantae; phylum Streptophyta; class Magnoliopsida; order Asparagales; family Orchidaceae; genus Dendrobium; species Dendrobium chrysotoxum. The sequence goes on from CM034303.1 coordinate 55,113,811, forward strand.
ACCCTCTCATGCATATACCAGCCCTCATCAAAGAAGACATCTCCTTCTCAATCTTGGCAAAAAGGATGGTCAACTTATCATATTCCCATATTGTCATTGACTTCCTTTTCCTCATTAAAGGTGATCAACTTTTGGACATGGTTCTCCCCCTTAATGATGTTTAATGCTCTCATCATATTAAATGAAGAATCCTAATATATTTTTTATTATTGCATCGCAAAATGGGATCCATATCATGTCATGATTATTCGACAAATTTTATGCTTGTTGTCGACTACCTAACGCAACCCTCCACTTTTCTCATCCAGGACTTGGGACCTGACAACGACAGTATTTGGAGTATCAAAGGGAAAAGTTCATAATAGTAAAAATTGTTGGTGGTGGAATCAAAATATACAAGAAAAGATAAAAAATAAAAATATTTGTTATAAAAATTGGTTTAAATGTGATAATTGAAAAAGATATAAAGAGGCCCGTAAGGAGTCTAAGAAAGTAATATGTGATGCAAAGATTTTAGCTTTTAATGATTTATATAATAGATTAGATACTAAGAAGGATGAAAGATATATGTATAGGTTAGCCAAATAAAGAGATAAGAGTAGTAAGTATTTAGTTCAAGTGAAGTGTAATAAGGATGAAGATCAAAAAGTATTTTTATTAGAAGAGGATATTAAACAAAGGAGGATGAGATATTTTTTTTAAACTTTTCAGTAAAGATTATGAGAATACGATTGACATTAGTGACCTTAGCATCCTAAATGAAAATAAAGATTTTTGTTTTTATCAGCGTATTAGTAAAACCAAAGTTAGAGAGGCTTTAAAAAATTGAAGTGTGGAAAAGCTGTTGGACCTGATGATATTCAAAAAGAGGTGTGGAAATGCTTAGGAGATGAAGGAATTTCTTAGCTTACTAAACTTTTTAATATTATTTTGAAGACTAAAAAGATGTCAGATGGGTAGAGAATGAGTGTGTTGATTCTTACTTTTAAGAATAAAGGTGATACACAAGATTGTGCGAATTATAGAGGAATTAATTTAATGTGTCATACTTTAAAACTATGGGAAAGAGTTATGGAGCATAGGTTGCGGCGTGATACAAATGTTTCTCAAAATCAATTTGGATTCATGTCGGGTAGGTCTACTATGGAAGTTATACATTTATTGAGAGGTTTGGTGGAGAAGTATAGAGAGAATAAGGAGGATCTATATATGATATTTATTGATTTTAGAAAAAGCATATGACAAAGCTCCGAGAGAAGTGTTATGGAGAGCTCTAGAAAAAAAAGGGGTAAATAATGCTTATATTCAAGTCATTAATGATATGTATGCAGGAGCTGTTACTTGTGTTCAAACACAAGGTGGTTTGATCAAGAATTTTCTTATTTCAGTTGGATTACATCAAGGATCAACCTTAAGCCCATATCTTTTTTGCTTTAGTCACGGATGTTCTCACTAAACATTTGCAAGAGGTTGTACCCTGGTGTATGCTTTTTGCTGATGATATTCTTCTTGTTGATAAGACTAAAGAGGCAATTGAAGATAAACTTGAATTATGGAGTTCAACCTTAGAGTCTAAAGGCTTTCATTTTAGTACATCTAAAACTGAATATATGGAGTGTAATTTTAGTAATAATAGATCTAGTGAGGGGGGTTGTCACTTTGGGTGATCAAGTCAATAATAAGAGTATACGTTTTTGATACCTTGGGTCTACTGTTCAAAGTGATGGTGAAATAGATGGGGATATTATTAGTAGAATTCAAGTTGGATGGTAGAAGTGGAGGAATGCATCAAGCTTGTTGTGTGATAGAAAAGTTCCCCTCAAACTTAAAGAGAAAATTCTATAAGATGGTGGTTAGACCTGCAATGTTTTATGGTGCATAATGTTGGTCATTAAAAGAGAAGCATAATATTAAGTTAAGTGTTGTAGAGATTAGGATGCTCAGGTGGATGAGTGGCTTTATTCTTAGAGACAGAATATGAAATGAGCATATGCGTGAAAAGGTTGGAGTACCTCCAGTGGAAGATAAGATTAGAGAGAGCTGCCTTAGATGGTTTGGTCACATAAAACGGTGGCCTTCCGATGACCCAGTTAGAAAAGTAGATGTATTAGATTTAACTTATGTTAAGAAAGGTAAAAGTAGACCTAAAAAGACTTGGTTAGAAAATATTAGAAATGACCTTTCTTTATTAGATTTAAATAAGAATTTAACTCTTAACATGACACAATGGTGTAAAAGTATTCATGTAGCCGACCACACATTGGGATAAAGGGTTGATCCGTTGATGTTGTAGTTGTTGTATGGCGGCATGGGGCGAGCAGATGTATGACATTGTCCCCAAACTCTCCACATTTTTTGCAAGTTGATAACATGCTTGAGGTAGTAGGCTAAGACATTCATTGTCTGACCACAAGAGTCAGGCTCGACAGCAAGGTTCAGGAACCTCTTCTAGCGAACCTTGGTAAAGAACTTAACCTGCTTCCCAAACTAGTTTCAAAACAAAATTTGTGTCCTTCAAAATGATGAGAAGATGTTGGTTCTCCTACATTGGCTTCTTAAGTCGCTCCCTGGATTCCAGGCATCACAGTTGCAAGGAATGCAAGCTAACCTTGCACGCTAGGTGAATCTAGCAATAGGAGGTATCTGTACCTCTAGTTGGCCCCAACATCTAGGGCAACCCGCTAAGCAAACATACAAGAACTCTCCCATCTGGCCATTGAAGTCCGCATGCCTTTAGTGATTTAGGAAATTCCTCCCCTCCATAGTGATAGTGTTCTCTTCCCATCATCGACATCTCTGACACCATCAAATAAGGTATCCATCGTGGACTCAACTACTCCTATGATGATAAAAGGCGAATCAGGAATGATTAAACCAACTAATAGCATCGGGATTAACACATATGCAAACCAAAAAGCTATAAAAGAGCTTAAGTAACACTTTTCTTCACATAGTAATTAACTTTTAAGGCCTTTAAGGGAAAAAAAAACCTCATTGTGCTTGAAGTTATGTAAACTTTGTAACAGATCATGAATGAATGCAAGTTCTAAATTAATGTTAAATTGTCTACCAATGACTTGGGTAGACTAGCATTATCTAAGCTGACGTATTGCGGCATAGAGAAAATTAGTCATTAAGAAGAGCTAACGAAGAAACACTTATTTCAATCCCTCAAATTTTCTACAAAGCCTCCAACTTCATCAACTTGCAAGCAAAAAAGATAGTTCCTTCCTTTTGTCCCTTGATGACAAAGAGGACCAGGAACACGTTCAAACTACACTATATCTTTCTCCCATAGCATCAGAATGAATGAGATGATGCTTGATTAAACCATAAAGTTTTAGGATGCAATGACTTCCGAAAGAAAAGGAAGAAAAAGACTCGGTCAGAATTGGTCTTAGAAGAAATACATCTACTCTACAAAGTATAAGTTCCAAAAATCATCCTTTGCGGCTCTCCAAGTAAACCAGCTATGAAGAACCAAGTCAAAGGAGAGAACCCAAGGAAATACTACTTATTAATGAAAGCTTACAGAGTGATGTTGTAAATTTCTTCAGCACAATAACATTGAATTTACTAACAAGACAATCATGAGCAAATGGAAACGATGGGTAGAGAGCCTCAGAAGTAAAAAATAGAGGAGAAAGAAGAAGGGCTCAAGCACAACTAAGAAAGTAGTGAAGCCCTAAAAACAACATTTAAAAGAGGAAAACTCAACATGCAAGGAAACATAATCATGACCATCAGTTTCAACAAGACACCTCACATCCACTAAAGAGGCGCTTATGCCTTCTTTATGAAATTGTAGAGGCACCCACTACCGACCAACAACATTTGATGTCAGAATCCAAGTCGCCAACAATCGGCTTCACAACGCAAGGTATTCATAACAAATGACAAAAAAGAGTCTTGATCAAATTAAGAAAAAAGGAATGATATTTTTATTATATCGAGAAATTTTACATTGCATGTAGTTCTTGGATCTGACTTCAAGAAACCGAGCTACCACTAAAAGTGCATAAAGAATAAGTAAAAATAAAAAATATAAGAACATACTAAAGTTATCTCTCCTTTGAGGGACGCATAACTGTCATACAAGAAGTTTGATGACATCTTCCAAATTGCCTCGGGAAGAAAAGGGATGAGCATTGTACCTAAACTCATCAAATTGCGCAATAATAGAGTCCCCTAGAAAGTGACAAAATCTAATATTGAACACCACATCACATGGCACATTGTCATTGAAGATCAACTATCAAAAGGCGTGCTCAATGTTAGTCGAGAAGTGGTGGTAGGCCGACTCCACCATAACCAAAGGGTCAAGAACATCGCAATCTATTGCTCTATGATCCTGTAGAGCTCTGACAACATGTGTCAGGGACCGGGCAATGAGAAGATGAAGACCAACACCCTCCAATCGATTCAGTTGACCTCAAATGTCATCAATGGTGACTTCCAACCTGGCAGCAACACCAAAGAATAACTCAATGTGTGCAAGTCAAACCTAGCAACCAATGGCCCTTCATGAATATCTCTTGATGTAGACCTCAATGGTGATGGTTCATCAACTCGCTCTCCAAGGGCCCTCATCTACTCCTCCAAACAATAAAGATGCAGTGAAGAGAGTCAATAAAATTCATCAGAATGTCTCTCAAACTCCCTCTTGACAATAAGAGGATCAAGAGTAGCGGCTTCCCTCAGAGTTTCCTGCTCTATGATAGCAGCTTTGTTTTCACCATCCTTCCACCCCCTTGGAGAGCAACTCTCATTAATGTCAATCTCATTATCACATTCTTGTAAGTCTCTAGCTTGGTAGTGTAACTTTTTGATGTCAACCTCCTCCCAATAAACAGTGGCATCCTCGACACACTCGCCCTAGCTGACAACGACTTAGGTGGGGAGGGACACCACTATGTGAAAAGTAAGTCACATCAAGGAAACAAATATTACAACTAACATCTCCAAGAACAAATGCCCTTGTTTTGTGAGTATCCGTAATGGAATACCTTTAAGACCTAACATGTGTAGAGACACAAACTAAAACACCTAACTTCAATTTTATATATATAATGTTTTTTTAATTATAAGGCTCATGGAGATGAAAAAATTAAAGAAAAAAAAATTGTGCCAATCCAATATTTGTTGATCCCAAATGAAATGTTTAAAGTATAAGTTAGAAATGGGTCATTTTAATCCAAATTAATTTGAACATAGGCCCAAAATTTGAACTTTCTTCTTCCACAAGCAATAGGTGGAGAGGGTGGCAATAGTTTTGGTCCATGTATTACAAGCAGTGATATTTAAAGAGAAAAGAACATATGGAGATTGATATTAATAGTCTTCCAAATGAACCAGTGCTTCGACCTTTGATTTGGAGCTATTATGTTAATAATAGGGTTAGAGTATGGAGAGCATATTTGGTGAAAGGGCCACATTAGGTAAAAAATCATAATTTCTCCTAAATAATGATGGGTAATGTTGCACGGAGGTTTGATTCAAAATGGTTTAAAGAGTTTCAAACTTGGTTTGAGTTTAGCATGCAGACTAATGATGCATTTTGTCTCTCTTGCTACCTCTTTAAACCTCAAGAGCAAATTATGACAAGTCAAGGAGATGGAGGCTCATTTGTTGGTGGATAATTTAAAATTTGAAAAAGAGAAAAAAAAATATCTAGCAAATAGAATATAATAATGTTCATAATAAACGAGACAAAAATGTGAGGACTTAATAAAATTGAAAAAGTATGAAAAGAATATATATATATATATATATATATAAGATCATATTAACTGCAATTGTTGATTGTATCTAATTCCTTCTATGTCAAGGATTGTCATTTGGTGATAATTATGAATAATCTAAAGTAGAAAAATCAAAGAAATTACTTGCAACTATTCAATTTTCTTGCTAATAATAATGAAAAAGTAAAAAAATATAGATTTATAAATATTATATCAAAGTTAAAGTTATCTTCACTAAATGTTCAAAAAAATGTTATGCTATTACAAAGACCTTACTTTCCATCATGAATGACATTGATGACTTTTACTTCTCTATATTTATAAATGAGTCTTGTGATGCCTCAATGAAAAAATAAATGATTGTTGTATTGAAAAATATTGTTAAAATATTGCAAATTACTGAGAGCTTCAATAGTATTAAATATATTTTTTCTCAATCACTACAGTTGCTCTTAAACTAGCGTTTAAGCTTATATTTGCCAAGCATTCTTTTTTTTTTTGCCAAGCATTCATTGAGTTTATATAGGATACATGATCAGGATTATAATGGGGCATCTAATATCCAAGAGGAGTTTCATGAATTGAAGGCACTCATTCTTAATGGTAATCCTCAAGCATTTTATATCTATTATTTTACTCATCAACTTCAATTGTGTTTGGTAATTTTGGTAAGTAAAAAATATTTATGAATTTACGTCTAGAATTATAAATATTGTTGGAATATCATACAAGGGAGTGTTACTCCTAAAGTCATTCAACATAACAAGATTCTTAAGCATCTTAAGACTCGAGAGTTAATTAGTAAGTGAGGGTTGAATCAAGAGACTAATTAGTATAGTTACATTTACATACATTAATTAATCTCATAAAAATATGCGCTTCAATATTTGAAGAGCATGAGATTCTCAAGGATGAGAGTATATATGATCAACAATTAGTTTCAGTTGGAATGTTAATGGATGCGATGAAATCTTCTAACTTTGTCTTTGCAATGCATTTAATAATTAACATTATGGGGATTACAAGTAAACTATTATAATCCTTACAAAAAAAGGTAAGGAAAATGAGATTACAAAAAAATTAGTCCAAGTATCACAACAACAGTTACAGATGATGAGGGAGGAGATGAAATTCTTTATTAGATAAAATGTCATTGAAATTGATTTTCTAAATATGAGCTCTAAATTCAAGGCCTACCAACGATCAATACAGAGAGATCAAGTTCTAATAAATTTGCGTTATTATCATATTGAGTTATTTTATATTTTAGTTAACACATAAATTCAAAGGCGGAATAATCATTTTTGAGATATTTGTATTGAATTGTTTCTTTGAGTGATATGTTTTAACCCAACTGATTCACCGCCTTTGATAAGGGGAAATCAATTCACCTTGTGGAGTTATACCTAAGTATTTTTTCAACAGTTGAGCTTCTGGCCCTTGAGCATCATCTTCAACTTATACTATTGACTATTGATGAATTCTCATCTTTAAGTGGGATTGTTATTTGCAAAAGAAATGATTAAGGTAAACACAAGATGGTGCATATCCCCTAGTTTACAGGTTATTACCATCACATTAATTTTATCATTTACTACTATTATACAACAATAAAAATGACAACAATAACATCAAGCCTTTATCCCACTATGTGGAGTAGGCTATATGAATCTTTTTTCTTCATTGTGTCCTATTAAGAGTTAAATTATCGTTTAAATCTAATACAAAAATGTCATTTTTAATGCTTTCTAACCAAGTCTTTTTAGCTCTACCTCTACCTTTCTTAACATAGCTAAATATAATACGTCTACTCTCCTAACCAGGTCATCGGAAGACCGACATTTTATGTGACCAAACCATCTAAGACGACTCTCTAATTTTATCTGACATTGGAGCTACTCCAGCCTTTTTACGTATATACTCGTTTCGTATTTTGTCTCTAAGAGTAAAGCTATTCATCCGCTTGAGCATCTTCATCTCTGCAACACTTAATTTAATTTTATGCTTCTCTCTTTTAATGACCAACATTCTACACCATAAAACATTGCAGGCCTCACCACCAACATAGAATTTTCCCTAATGTTTGAGGGGTACTTTTCTATCACACAACAGACCTGAAGCATTCCTCCACTTCAACCATCCAACTTGAATTATAATAATAATATCTCCAAATAGTAGATAACATTTTTTTGCAATTAGGATTGCCAAGCATTGACTGCACAGTAGAATAGGTGATTAGTTTCTTAATGATTGCTCAATAGCTTATAGTGATAAATAAGTATTTAACTTGATTTTCAATGAATTTGTTATGCAACATTAACAAAGAATGCAAATTATGTTGATAAGCTTGTAATAATTACTCAATTCATCAATCATAATGTAATTTGAGAAATATAATATTTTATTTTGTATTATATATTATCATTTTTTTTTCAAATTGATTTATTTATATAATAAATTTGTTCACCCTCAAAAGAGAGGCCGATTATGGCCCAACCTTCCATCAGCACAAACCATCCCCAATTCGATGGGCATTCAAACATTGATCAAATACAATCACGTTAAAGTTCCTCTCTCTATTGTAAATCTACACAGTTTATACCAAAATTCACAAAACAAAAACTACAATGAGATTAAACAACGACATTTTACCTAAAATAAATCCATCCTGATAAATCTGCAAGCTAATTCAACATTTCAACCTATGCTAACAGAGATAAAGACATCGTCCCTTACCATCAAAATAAATAAAAGCAGTTCTACCACAAAAGAACTGAAATAGGGTAACAATACCATTCCCTTGCATGATTCTATTACCATCTTTACTATCATTACATCAATAAACCCTAAATCCATTAGTATTTGTATAAGAAAGAAGCAAAAATAATGCCCAGGAATCAAAGAATAATCAAATCGTGGCTTCAACACCACTTTTTGTTCAAAAACCTCAGACAAACCCAATCAATTCAAAGAAGAAACAAAGGGTTTTTTACCTCCTGACCTTCGCAAACCAAAAAATGTTCCTTTTGCCCTTCTCTACCTCATCGAGCCAACTAAAACAACGCAGATGAATCGGGAGGAAAGTGAACAGCGAAATGAAGCGACCAGAAAGACAATCAGCGGAGGAAACTAGAAACGGAGTAGAGGATTTGGTCATCACGGAGAACAAGAGACAGGAATGCGAGGTCTTGGTCGCCATCAAAAGACAAAATGAAACTTCGATCGATGCCCCCAATGAAGTCCTATGACAGTGAGCACTGAAGAACTCAACACCGAGCGAAGACTGCGTGCTTTACATTTGGTGGAGAGAGAAACTAATTCAACTTGTAAAATAACCATCAAATTTTAGAAAGGGACTTTAAGGTATTTATTTATTATGTATAAAAATATTTAAAATTTAATAAAATAATAAATCTTTCAATGATTGATTACTTAAGTTGCATGAACTAAGTGATTGATGGGTTTTATTTTCATATAATTAAATAAAATTTATATTTGCTAACAACTAATAAAATAACTAATAAAATTATATGTATAAATAGATGAGATAAATATAGTTAATCAAAATCGAAGAAGTTACTAACTCCTTTAGACGGGAATGATGGTTGTGAAGACTGTGAGAGCGAGTCTGTAAATCAAAAAGGAAGATGAAATGCTTATATGGAGGGGATGCTAAAATTGAGTTTGAGGATGGGAGATGGTGATGAATGAAGAGAAGATGGAGGCTACAAGTAGAGGTGTTAATAAATGATTCGACCTGTCAATTTGACTATAAAAATTTTTGGTTCGGATTGATCCATTTAATAAATGGGTCATCTTGGGTTGACCCACGAACTAACTTTTTTATTCAAAAATGTCCCACATAATATATTTTTTCCTTAATTTTCTTATTATGGGTATAATCTTCTTATTTTTATCAAATTTCTAAACTTTATAGTTATTAAGTTATAATTTTTTTTAAACAAAATGGGTTAACGACCGATTTAGGTTATTCGAGTTGCTAGTGTGTCGAGTTTGGGTTGGCCTTTTTGACCTTGTTACGTGTTAGAAAATTTGAATAGGTATGATATATGTTTTACGGCCCAACATTGTCAAAAAACTTAGCACGCACAGATAAAAATAGTAAAATCATAAATTTTTACCTGGAAAACCTGAAAAGGGAAACAAAACATGAGGCATGACCTAGTTGAAAATTCCATTATGTTATAAGTGATACAAGAATCCTACTTTCATCACTGTTGGAAAATATGGAGATTATAGAAATTAAGTACTCACAAAATGACATTTAACACTCAATAACAGGGTTTGATTTCTCCAAAAGGGATTATAAAAAGCAGGTGTCCACAGGCGGACAGTTATACCCTACAACAGGACTAAATCTTGTCAATATTCTGGAGATGGTGATGATTTTTTATGCTAATCGTCGATGACAATGGTGGTTGTGGGTAATAATAGGTGGTGGTTGTCATCGATGGCGATGACTGGAAAATATAAGAGAGCTCTCTCTAGTTTTTTTTCTCTATTCTTCCTCCTCCCCTCATGTGAATAATTGGCTCCTATTTATAAGTTTTTTTAGATGGAGATTTTGGTAATTCGAACTAGAATCCAAAACACTCCATCGTACATATTAATACCCTTTATCTTGAAGTATTTATTCAGCATTTAAGTGTCTTAATGATATCATAATTAAGTGATATTAGGCTTGTTGGATTCATCTCATCGAGCGGCTCGATTCGAATATAAGTATGTCTAATTTGAAGATTATATGATTATCCAATTAATGCTCTGAAGCTTTCAAATATGTTTTAAGCTCTTGATTTGAGCTCATATGGGCTCAGATTGGATCGATTTTAGTGTTGTTGGGTTCTTCTTGTCGAGACATTCAGTTCGGTTATAAGTTTGCTAAGATTGGAATTTAGATGGTCCCAAATATAATTTTGAAATTTCTAATTCAATTATACCTCAAAATTTCTCAGATGATCAATGTGATTTTTGGTGATATCAGACCTATTTATTAAACAGTTTGAATTCAAATTAACTGAATTCGGATTAGCTTAATTTCAAATCAGACCTGAACCTAACCCGCCAATCTATCTGGCCACACATACCTAAAAGACCATGACAAAGATTATCGGCATTGCCAAATGCATGGAGATTTGGAGTAGGATATGGGCTAAAAAGTGTTAAAGAGAGGCTGCCATTTGTTAGCTTGGCATTTGGAAAGCTAAAGAATTTTAATCTAAAATATATTGTTGAATTAATTATTATAAAAAAACTATCAGCTTTTACATATGGGCTGGATAAATGTTATTATACTAATGGAAAATTTTATCATTTATTTATTTATTTTTCTCCATCACTTAACTTTTTTATTATTATTTTTTAAATCTCTGTTAATCTAATAAATTATAATAAAATAGTTTCATTCCATTTGACAAGTCCCCAGTAATCATCTATAAATTAGTAGTAGTTAATTCAAAAAAATTAGAAATGCCTTTAGAACAAAATACATATGGGAGGCTGAAATTTGTTTAGAGGAATAACCGATTGGGTATTTGCATTCATTATTTTTGATATGTCATTAAAAATTAATCTTGATCAGGCATGAATATCGATGCAATTATGAACTGAAATTTCTAAAATTAAATTCGAGACCATATGAACTCCAATTTCAGCAAACTTATAGTCAAACTGAACATTTTGAAAAGACGAACCTAAAGACACCAAAATTGGTCTAATCTGAGCCCAAATTGGTCCAAATCAAGGGCCTGTATCATATTTGGATGATTCAAAGCATAAATTGGATGGCCAAATGAGATTCAAATATAGCAAGTTTATAGTCAAATCGAGCGGACTGACGAGACGAATCCAATGAGCTCAATATCATCAAATTCTAACATCATTAAGGCACTGAGATTGAAGCTATAACCCGACACCACCACAAATGAATCTGCACCACCAAGCTGCCGTTGTTGAACCACTGGCTGACCATCGTTATCCGACATCCATATGGATGCCACTAACGACCCTTCCTCCGACCACTATCGCCCGCCAATTATGGTCCTCCTGACCATCGTTACCCGTCGACTACGATCCTTCTAACCATTGTTGCTCGTCGACTACGGTCCTTCCGACCACCATAGCCCGCCGACTACGATCCTACTAATCAAATGAATATACCTACACTCTATTAAAAGCAACTATCATGTCATTCTCTAACTATGTACTGTTATATACAGTGTATATTTACTACATTGATTCAACACCCTTCTCCGAGGAAGGGCATCATTTGTAATCAACCACCAATACTAGTGGAATCATTTCAAATGGGCAAGGCTCCGTTATTTTTTCCCTTTTAAGAGTTTTTTATGTAAAAATTATGGTGTCTCCAGTTATTAGTATTTACACCAACTTGATTCATATAATAGCCATTCTTTTTACATATACACATTTCGAAGCATATCTAATATAGTAAGCAACTGAAGTCAGTCAATACATAATTTATTATATTATTTAAAGTGCATATAAATTGAGATTCATGAGACATTTTAATATGCTCATTTCCACATATATATGATAATTGTAACACCTCAGAGTCAAATTTAGAAGAATTATTTATTTATCATTTTAAGAATATACTAAAGCTTCTATAGATCATCAATATAAACAATAACTAGCGAAAGCAATTAAAATCATATATATATCAAGATATTTTATTATTTATTCATCCAAAATATTATTTATACTAGCAAGGAGATCACTCTATTACAAATCTTTCACAAGCTCCTAACTACAAAAGAATAAAAGAAAATAAAAAATAAAAATAAAAAAAAACTGAGGATCTCTAACAATCTCATTTCAACTGGTCCTAACTCATTCTCTAATTTGAAATCATTTAAAAGTTCACATAATGAGCTCAAAAGTTTAGTAGTAATCCAAAACTCATTAAAACTTTCAATACAAGGACTACATAATTAATATGATATGCTCAATCTAATATAATCAATATCAATCTATGTAATTAATGATCAAATATTATCAATAAAACTCAAAATAATAAATAATAAAAGCAAGGAATCATTATAATTAATCTAAATAATAATAATTTGTATAAAATTTAATAAATCAGTAAAATAGTGTTGCAAAAATTATTCATATATCACTAAATGAAACTATCATATCTATTTATATGCACAGTCTGTTTATGTATTATCAATACATCAAATATTGTCAATAATTTTAATGTATCTGTCAATATCATCAGTGCTATCAATATATGCATGCATCAACGTATGATTTAGCAAGGCAGGATATTCAGCTTTAATGTGATGTTTTTAACATCTTTTATCCCAACTGATTCCCAGTTGGTCATCAGTCATATCAATTTTTATTTATCCAATTAATCAATTATCATTATATGTGGCTTCATTAAATTAATAAATAGCTGTTACTCTATGCTCGTTAGCGTAATCGGTTATCTGTTACAGGCTATAACCGGGATAACACCACAAATCATCTTTAAAAGAAAGCTCGTCGGCCCACCCTCCCCCGTAACAGCCAACCCATTTTATAGTGTTAACAACCAGCCTTTCTTGCTTATGCAAAAAAATGCCACAATCAAAATACAGTAGGAAATAATCAATTATATTCATTATAAGAAAATCTATATAATAATCAAAATCATTGAAAACTAAAATGAGATTTGTGTTACTTACTAAATCTCTGAGCAAATTGATAGATAAAAAAAACTTCGAACAATATTCTCTTTCTTCTTTGATAAGGCACGGCGCTAAAATTTAGAAATTTTCATTTAAAAAAAATAATCAGATTATTACAATAATGACAAGTGAACTATAATAAGTATGCATGCTATATACTTGCATCAAGAGATTTTGGTACTAATTTATCAAAATTTTAAATTCATCTAAATTATTCAATTTTGGACTTTTTTCTTCAAAACATATAAATACTCATAAAATTTTAATATGATCATGTTAATATGTATAAAATTACTAAAATAATAACATACTAAAAGTAACATGATGAAGGTTTACTAAATATCAATATATCACAACTTTTATGAGTTTTAACCAACTAAACAATTAGGAAATCCAAAATAAACAAAGTCATTGAAATCAGAGATAATGTAACAATAGTCTATCTTGAGATGAAAAACATTCGCAATTGGGCGGATGGATGAAAACAACTCCAAGAACCATAAAATCTCTTTCTTCTTTGCTTCTTCCTCTTCTAGCCACATGTAGTTGGGGAAAATGAGATAAATGGTTTTTCTAAAGTGGGTTTAGATATTTATCAAAAAATATTTACCTAGTGATGCGATGCAAGATTTTTAGCACTGCAACGCTACCAAAGGATATTTTCTTAATTTGGAAATATAAAGCATAGCGTCGTGGCACCATTTTGACCGCGCTGCAGTATCTATAAGGAATATTGCCTCACCACAAAGAGAAGAACATTTACATATAAAATCATAAAGGGGAATATAATAAAAAAATCATAAAATATAATAGCTTTATAGCAATGCAAATGTTATAAATTTAATTTCTATACTCCAATAGTGTAAATGGTTTTTTAGCAAGAGTAAATTCCAACCTTTTTTATTTGTGCATACATTTTTATTAATAAAAAACATTTATTCATATTTATTAGGTAAACTTAATTCTTATTGATTGTAATAAAATTAAATCATTAAAAAAATATGGAGTAACATGCACTTACATTCCCCAAATTCCTTAAAACCTTTCGAATGCTTAAATTAGATATAAGCTGGCCAAAGATAAAAAAAATTTATTAGTAAAAATGAAATCATTAAATCAAATCAAACAAAATGAAAAAAATATAATTTGTGTTGCATGTCAAAAGATTCATGGTGGTAGATAGATATAAGGTTTAGCATCCTAGCATTGTATGAAGATTTAGCACACACACACAAATAAGAGAGAGATGGGTGCAAGAGTCATAAGAAACAATAGAATTCTTATGTGAAAATTCTAAAAAGGAGAAAAATCATGAGGCCTTGCCGAGTTAAAATGATTCCACTCATGTTTGTTATTAGTAATAAAGGATTTCCTTCCTTGGGAGAAGGCGTTGACACAACGTTGAAATATACATCATATAAAGCATGTTACATGGTTAGAGTTGAAAGAATCCCATGACATGAGAATTATTCTCAAGAGAACTTTGGCCTATTAATTTGGTTGGTAGGGTCGTGGTCGGGCGATGGTGGCCGGATGGACCGTAGTCGGATAATAGAGAGGGGTCGTAGTAGGGAAACAAAGGTTAGATGGATAGTAGTCGTTGGGCGGGGGAGGTCAGAGAGACCTTTGTCGGGCAATGGATGTAGGAGGGACTGTAGTTAGCGAGCGATTGTGGTCGGAGGGACCGTAGTAGGGAGATGAAAATCAAATGGATTGTAATCAGGCGACTACAATCAAAGGGATTTTTGTCGGGTGACAGAGGTCGGAGGGAAAGTAGTCGGCGAGTGATGGATGTTGAGGGACCGTAGTTGGATGACAACGATGGTCAGATGGATCGTAGTTAGGCGATGGAGGTTAGAGGGATCATAGTTGGAGTGATGGAGGTCAGAGAGACCGTAGTTAAGGGATTGAGGTTGGGGGACTGTTGTCAGGTGACAGATGTCGGAGGGACTGTAGTCATACAACAGTGGTTAAAGGGACTGTAATCAGGCCACTATGGTAGGAGGGATTACAATCGATGGGCGACGAAGGTCAGAGGGATCATAGTTGGGCGACTGAAGTCGATTGGATCATTATCAGACAATGATGGTTAGAGAGATCTTTGTCGGTGGGCGACAGTGGTTAGAGGGATCATAGTCGGTGGGAGACGGTGGTTGGAGGGATCGTAGTCATGCCATGGTGGTCAGAGGGACCATAGTCAATGGGCAACAGAGGTTGGAGGGATCATAGTCGGCCTATTGAGGTCAATGGGGCCGTTATCGAGTGATAAAGGTCAAAGGGACTGTAATCGGTAGGTGACATAGGTCACGCAGAGACCTGACAATGGCTGTCAAAAGGGGGTCCAATGGAAATGGTTGGGCGGAGGTCTAGCAAGGGTGGCAGAGTGGCGAGGGTTCGCCAGTGGTGGTGCCTAGGCGGAGCTTCAAGACTCTTCAAGCTCCGGAGCTCTCTTAAGTCTTTAACACATGATCGAAGCCTCTCAAGTCCCCTTCATTTGGAGAGTGGGGGTCTATTTATAGATTTTTAGAGTGACATGCTTTGTAATATGAAGAATATATAGGGCAAATTTAGAATGTCCCATAAGAGGGCCTATAATGATTCTCTTGATCATGGAGTGTTTATTCAGCATTAAAGTACCTTAGTGATGTCAGAATTAAGCGATCTTGGGCTTATAGGTTTCGTCTTGTCGAGCCATTCGATTCAACTATAAGCATGCCATATTCACATATCATTTGATCATCTAATTAATATTTTGGAGCTTTGAATTATGCTTCGACTCTTAAATTTGGCCCATTTGGGATCGGATTAGATCGATTTTACTGTCGTTGGATTTTTCTCGTCAAGACGTTCAGTTTTATTATAAGTTTGTTGCAATTTGAGTTTGGATAAAATTTAATTTTGAAATTTTAATTTGAATATTCCTCGAGATGCATATTTGATAGGGATATTTTGTGGTGAGTATTAATTTGATATGAGAAAAAATAGATTTTAAGCAAGATAAAATGGAAAGGTGCCGATTTGCACATGAATAATCTTCACTGTTCACACAAACTTGGATCCTATGAATCGAGCTCGTTTTCCTTCTCTTTCGCCTAGTTCTTCACTCGATTCACCTTATTCCCCAAGTCAAAGCACTCTTCACAAACTCAGTAGCTAGTCACAGATCATCCTGCTTCCAATTCTAACGCCATGGCGGCTGCAGCCACAGCCGCTAACACATCCGTATCAACCACTCATCACCGTTTCGGCCATCAAAATCCCTGCTTTCGCCGTTTCTCCACCATCCCATGCTCTTCCCATCCCTCCTATACCCTAGCCACCGCTGTTGTGGCCGATCCTACCCCCGTCTTCCGCTCCGTGAAATCCTTCGCTCCTGCCACCATCGCCAACCTCGGCCCCGGCTTTGACTTCCTAGGCTGCGCCGTCGATGGGCTCGGCGACACCGTAACCCTCTCTGTCGACCCATCCATACCCCCCGGCACCCTCTCAATCTCCTCCATCACCTCCAACAACCCCGCCGCCGCCATTTCCAAACTCACCCGAAACCCTGACTCCAACTGCGCCGGGATCGCGGCTGCCGCCGCAATGCGCATGCTCAACATCCGCTCCGTCGGTCTCTCTCTCCACCTCCATAAGGGCCTTCCCCTCGGCAGCGGCCTCGGCTCCAGCGCCGCCAGTGCCGCCGCTGCCGCCGTCGCTGTTAACGCACTCTTCGGAGGCCACCTTCCACCTACAGATCTCGTCCTTGCTGGGCTTGAATCTGAGGAGAAGGTCAGTGGATACCATGCAGACAATGTCGCCCCATCGCTCATGGGCGGGTTTGTTCTGATCCGAAGCTACGAACCGCTGGATTTAATTAGATTGGAGTTCCCCAAGGATAAAGAGTTGTTCTTTGTTCTTGTAAGCCCTGAATTCGAAGCACCAACGAAGAAGATGAGGGCGGCATTGCCGGAAATGGTGAATAGGAAGGATCATGTGGCGAATTCAAGCCAGGCTGCGGCGCTTGTGGCTTCTATACTTCAGGGCAATGTTAGGATTTTGGGATCGGCATTGTCATCCGATGGAATTGTGGAGCCAAAGAGGGCTCCTTTAATTCCCGGTATGATTGATGTGAAGAAGGCAGCAATGGAGGCTGGTGCCTTTGGGTGCACTATAAGTGGGTCTGGGCCTACTGTCGTGGCTATTGTTGATGACGAAGAGAACGGGAAGGAGGTTGGGAAGATGATGGTGGAGGCATTCTTGATTGGAGGGGGTTTGAAGGCTGGTGCGGTGGTGGCGAGGCTTGATAGAGTAGGGGCAAGGGTGATCAATAGCTTTGCAGATTGAAGATAAGGTATTATACTGTTTTTCAAACTGTGATTTTGAGGTTTGCCGGAATTCAATTTGAAACTGTTTTGTTTCTTGAAAGAGCTTCATCTGTGTTGGAATTTAGAGTTAGGAAAAGCATTAGATGTAGAAGATGGGAGTTTTTTCAAAAGCTTATTAATAATTATTTGCTCATATTTGCTTAATTCTCAGCCTTCTTTGGCAGTCGGATATCTTAAAAGTCTTGAATTTTTAATGCAGACTTAACATGCATTATAAAAGAGAATTCAAAAAACATGTAAAATTCACAAGACAAACTATTTTATCTTAAACCTGCAATTTTCTTTGACCCATTATATTTGTTAGACTTTTGTTTTTTGTAAGGGTTTAGATTTATTCATAATTTCTTCATTTTCTTTGAATTATGGTGTTTTATTTCCATTCAAGCAATCAAGCATTATTGAAGGGAGTTGTGGTGTGGCTAGCTTTGCATTTCTTTGCCTTCATTTATCTGCTACATGTCTTGATCTCCTCCTCTGTTTTTGAATGTAGAATATATGATCTCTATGTTATACTTCAACACTGAAAAAAAATCACATGAAATTATATAGATGCACCAATGAACCTTTGTTAAGGTGTAGAAGCAGTTCTTTATTGCCTATTTTTATAAGTTAGTTTTTTATTCATTTTTGTGCTAACTAATTGGAAGATGTTGACTGTTTTTGAGTTGTAACGGAATTTTGATATTTATGGAGTGTGTTATCTTCTGTTAATTGTGATATGTTGAAGTGAAGATTTGTGTTTTTAATTTTTGTAATTCAAACCAATATGCTAATTTTTGCTGACCATTGTATGAGATGAAGTAATTGCTGCTACACTACACTGATAACACTATTTGTATGCTGCTACTTACTTCCAAATTGTGTATTTTGATAAAAATTAAGAGATTAGCAGATTGTCACTATATCAACCAATAGATTCACTTTTAAATTGGCGCTAAATTGGTTGCTTATATAGCACATTTGTAAATCAACGAAGTAATATCCAACTGTGCATATCATGCTTTGAACTTATGCATCATGTTTCCGCATACTGTATGCTTTCTTAAAAAAATTATTATATTGTAAATTTTTACAATGATAAGAACAACAATAAGCTTTTATCTCTCTCTCTCTCTCTCTCTCTCTCTCTCTCTCTCTCTCTCTCTCTATATATATATATATATATATATATATATATATATACACTCTTAATTGAAGATATTCTCCCTTTTTTCATATTTTACCTCTTATATTTGACTATATATGGACGTTACTACTATAATGAAATATATAACTTTAATATTTAATTGCTATAACATGTTATTAGAGTTCTATTAGAGCTTAGCGGTTGATCGTCTACTCCTTTCTTATCTCACAGTAGCATTACATGATGTGTTTAATAATTGCTCAGGTGCCGCACTTACCAGCAAGTCGCACACCACGCTTTCCAAATTGCTCATGTGTTACACTTGTTCACTTGCTCATATGCTACACTCACGTGCCTTCTCATGTGCTATGCTCGCTTGTATTGCTCACTAACCTTCACTCATAGCCTCCCATACACTGTAGCATTCTTGCTTGTATTCTCATTGCGTGTACTCCCACATATGCATGTGCTTGCTAAATGATCTCATATGATGATTGTTCCTTTGCAATCTCGTATGAAAGTAGCTTCTCAATCCACGATCGATTAATTCATCATAGTCTTCTTCTTTTCTTTATAGTGTTGTTGATGACTTCCTCGACCCCTATCAAAAAACAAAACCCTCATATATTGATACCATAACAATGACACTAGCCTTCTCTTATAGTCTTGAACATTTTGTTTCCTTATTGGATCTCATTAGAAACTTTGTTATTTGGACTCTTCAGCTTCCGAACCAATTGACACAACCAAATATACAAAATGGAGAGCTTTGACAATACAGTTCTCATATAGATGCTCAATTGTCTTGAACCTAAGATTGCTTCTATAATCATGTTTTAAGAGCCCACCAAAGTGATCTGACACTTTCTTTTTACATTATCTACTTTGATTTTTTTTATATATGATGAAAAATCTATTAATGATTGTTATAGTAGTACATTGAAAGACAAGTGAGATGAAGGTGTTTAATATCTCCCATTTACCACGATTCCCACAAATTGACAAAAAAAAAAAAAGAAGAAGAAATTCTTATTGCCAAATTTCTTATTGATAAATTAATAGCTAACTTTGATGTTACCAAAGCCTCCATGATCCTTTCATGCATTATGTGTCTTTGAGCTTATTGCTCCATCTTCTTCTAATCAAGAATAGAACGCTTTTGTTGTTAGTACAAATGGTGATGTGGGTAAGTTGTTCATGGTGGTATGGATGTGGACATAGCTGTGGCCGAACTCCTTTACACCTTTCCAACATTGTCAAAAAATTAATCAATCATGCAACATTGTTGGGAAAAATTTGGCTATCTTCCAGATGCTCAATATGTCACCACTATTACCTCTAAGTCTATTGGTAATCATTTTATAGCTATCTCCTTCTCTTAAGAAGAACATGTTCACCTACTGCGACACTCCAATTGACTACCATTACTTATCATGTAGTGTATACCTCTGGTTCGACTGTAGTTGCTCATTCTACTATTTCTCGAGTCTTAGATTCTAGTGCCTCTTCCTATATGATAGGTAACCCACAAAAAAAAAATTTCCATGCAAGCTCTCCCCCTCCTATTTTGGGAAATGATCTATCTCTTGTCATTATCTATTGGCAATATCTTATATGTCCCCCATTTTCTTGTTATCTATGAATTGTCTTGCCAAATCCCAGAACTACTTAATTTTTTCTCCCTTCATTCCATTTTTTAGAATCTCAACATAAATAAAATAATTAGTAGCAGTGTCGAAGTTAGAGGTATTTACTACCTCAGCTACATCCATCCACCTTTTCATTGGCATTGTCATCTTGATCACCCTCCTCACCATCTTCGAGGCTTTGCTCGTATTCTTTTTTTCTTGTTATACTTAAATGTATTAGATTTGACCTATATTAAGAAAGATAGAGATAGACCTAAAACGACTTTGTTAGAAAGTATTGGAAATTACTTTTTTTATTAGACTTAAATGAGAATTTGACTCTTAACAGGACACAAAGGAGATAAAGTATTCTTATACTTGACTCCAGGGATAAAGGTTTGATGTTGTTGTTGTTGTATACTTAAATGTGAAACCTATGTGTATGTTAAACACTGCAGTTTCTTTACCTTTTTTAACATCTTCTCATAACTCCTTTTGACCTTTTACATTATAATGTTTGGGGTGCAAGTCTTGTGTCCACTCATTTAGACTTTTTTTATTTTGTTTCTTTTATTGATGACTACGCTAGGATTATTTTGGTGTATTTTTTAAAGTGCATATCATTTTTTTTGCATTCGAACCACTTCATCAAAAACGTTAAAAGTTTAATTTGTCACTTATTCTAATTTTTTCTTTCTGATAATTGATTGAAGTATATGCAATCTAGTTTTCACTCCTTTTGTGTTGAGAGGTATTATACATTTGTCATCCTGCCCTTATACTTCTTAACAAAATAGTGTTTGAACAGAAGCACTGACATCACCTCTATTTTCCTATATCTTATTATTTCAATTGAATATTCCAAAAGTTTTGGAGATGTGCCATTCTAATAGCTTGTTTCTTAGTCAATCGAGTAGTTTCCACTGCTCCAACTAATGCAACTCCCTTTTCCACTCCCTATCCACAAAATTCCTTTTTTTTTAAAATAATGTTTTCAATTGTTCTTGTTTTGCCCGCTCTCTTCATCCTAGGCATGATAAATTATCCCCTAGTGCCATTAAGTATTTCTTCATAGGTTATTCTCATACTTAAAAAGATTATCGTTGTTATGATCCATCTACTGATCACCTTTATGTATCTGCATGCCCCTACTACCCTTCTATGTCCTTTAATACAAATTTTCCCTCAATTATTTTAATTCTATCACATGTCATGATGCCCTTTTCTTCTCAACTATAGATTTATACTCATCAGCTTTGCCTTGATCTTTTTAGATGCATCTCCTTTCATCTCCTCTCTTGTAATTGAACATGTATCTACGCCTGCAATGTAAGATTTCCATATCTCAATTGCTTTTCAAAAAGATATGTGATATACTAACCACCCAATATGGTCTTTTACGTTCTTTTTTTACGTTCTTTGATCATTTATCGTCTTTTTTTTTTTTTCATTTTGTTATGTCATTCTATGTCGCTACTTTTGTCATAACTTATCAAGAAGCACTATTTGATCCTAGTTGAAAATGTGTAATGAGTATTGAAAAGTGAGCTCTCCTTGATTGTCACACCTGGGACAATCACCCCCTATTGGTTTAAAACCTATTTTATGATAAAGGGTTTTCATGATTAAATCCATTCCGATAGCACTATTAATTGAGATAAAGCTCAATTATGGGTTATAGTATACTCAGGTTCATCTCATCGACTATTTTGAGACTTTTTCCACAATTGATTGACTAAATTTTGCGGTACTTATTCGTTGTGTGGTCATTAATCAAAGATAAACTTTACTTCAAATGGACGTCAACAATGCTTTTCTTTTTAGAGATCTATCAAAAGCAATTTATATGGAGCAACCTCTTGGGTATGTTGCTCAAGGGAAAACAACATCAATAAGCTTTAGAAAACCATCTATAATTTATTAAATAGATGTACCAAGGACACATGCAAAATAGTTATTATTATATAAATTTTACAATAGTATCATAGGAGTTTATGATATTGTGCAATTTTGACGAAGGCCAATAAGTCATGGGAATAAAGGGGTAAAGCAACAAGAGCAAGTAATAGTTTCAATCAACTTGAGATGAATATGACTAACTATACCAATTTTTAACCTAAATGAATTTATTGAAATCATTCCAATCTTATATCAAACATTTTGGTCCACAACTTAGCCTTCATAAGTTAACAAAAAACAATCTCAAACAAATTTTTTCTTTTCAAACAAGTAGTATAAATAAAACAATTGAACAAAAAAACTAGAAAAAATAAAGTAGCTCACACAATGTGCTATGAAACTTCTATCATGCACACTATTTTGCTTTGTTACATCTTAATATCTCATCATACCAATAACACAGGATGATTACGAGCTATAGAGTGTGCTATTTTGTACTATTGATATCCATGTTCAAAAAAATATTTATTGACCCAGAAAATATGATGATTTTTTTTCTTTATTTATTTGAAATTTTCTGTTTTTGAGCTCTTAGGATTCATAAGCTAAATTCATGACCTTCAATTTCTGCAACCTTTTGAGGGATTTGAACCCCTCTTTTCTTATTTATACTGAAAGGGCAACGACAACGTCGGTAAGTCAAGCACTTGCTTCTTGATTGTAAATTTCAATGGAACATTGAAGAATCTAAGTAGAACTCCTATCTCAGAGAAATATGCTAAGTTAGAGACTATTCTGTCATTTACTTATGGTTAGTCACCATTCTGTTCTTATGCAGTAGCACTCCTATACTACTACTATTCATGGCTTTAGCTAATATTAAAAAAGTTCTTTTAGATACTGAAGCCTAAATTAAGATGCAAGATTAAGAATCCTTTTTGGGATGATTGAAGCTGTATGCAAAATTAATTGTAGATTGTTGAAGGAAATATAAAGATTTTGAAATCTGTTGTTGATATTATATGTTATTTCTCTTCTAAAGAAGGCAACAATAGAATTCTTACAACTATCACATTTTAGCCGATCTGATTGTAAAAACTACTCATAGTAGGAATTTCAAAGGAGCAGAAAGAGTTATATAGCCAAATAGATATATGAGAATGATCTGTACAGTAAAATTATAAAAGAATTGTCCCAAAGGTACCAGTAGTCTTTCTTGCCAGTAGTCTGAGGCATTTGTGTGGGAGTACAGTGAGCTTTGTCAATAAATCCATGTCGTATGTGATTATGTATGCAAGTAGGATGCATGAGACTGCTAGATTGATTTCTCCAAGCCAGACTAGATTTGATCGAGACCTTAATGTGTCGAATTTGCCTTGAATTTGGACCAGATTGAGGTAATCAGGTGTATGACTAACTCTATATTGATTAAGTCACTATAATGCCTCTACTCCACTTGTCTTCCAGGTGATTTCTTCAGCTGTTGATTTGGAATTAAGCAAAGAACTGATGGTTAAGTAGCTCTATTCCATTATGAAAACAAGCAAGAGTGACATTATTTGTTTTAAAACAGGGAGATGCCGTTAAGGGTTGTCATTATAGTATATGGACAAATTTTAATGAAAATTTTGGTTCACTATGCAGTATTAATAACTTTATTGATGTATTAAAAACAGCTTTGATCTCTCATCAAAATTTGTGTATATAAGAAATTGGTGTTATCAACTTTTGGTTTGATTTGTGAGTCAATTACAGCTAAAGTTAGTGAATCTTGGCATATTTTTTTGGTAATAGTGAAACATTCTTGTCTCTGCATATTGGATGAATGGCTGAATGCTATAAAGTCAAGTCATGCATATACCCGACATATTCTCCTTCATACATGTTCTTTTACTCAGTCATGAAGTATCTCTGGACAAGGAGAGATTATTACGTGCGGAGTTCGGATCTGGAGAACCGTTCGGTTGTGTGACTGTGAACAGTAAAAGCATAGTTATTGTTCACCACTGCGCTTTTATTATTCACAGTCACAAAACCGAACAATTTTTTAGATCTGGACTCCGCACGTAATAATCTCTCCTGAAAAAAGACTAGTTATCAGGTCCATTCTTAATGACCAACTCCTTAACTTTTGTTCTATAACATTTTTCAAACTAAGTTATATATCTATTTATCTATATATATGGCACCTTAATGTTGATAGTACAGTACTATTGTTATAATTTCTACCTCAAAGACATTAATTGGTATGCACAATGTTAGATTGAAACAACAAGTTCTTTATTTATTGGAACTATATGATATGTATATAACTTATCTCAATATCACATAATTATCAAAGCATTAGTAACCTATCAAGCTCATAGGGTTCAACAAAAATTTTTGGTTATAATACATAGAGGTAATTAATGCATATTTGATCATTATCTCATAAAGGCATATCATGTTAATACAAATTAGTCCAATTTATAATTTTTTTTGAAAAACTATAATTAAAATTCTAAATTTATCGCTTCTATTTTTGAAAAAAAAAATCTAAAAAATTAGGTTATGATAGCTCAAGTAAAATTTGATTATATTTTAAAATAGTTAAATTTATTTTAAGATGAATATAATATAAAAATTAATTAATTATTTGTATATTATGTTTATCTCAAAATAAATTAAGATTTTTAAAATTATCTTAACCAAATCTGGATAAGAATATCCTAATAATATATCCATTGAACTAATTTGTATTAATATGATATGCATTTATGAGCTAATGAGATATGCATTAATTACAATATCAATTACCCTATGTGTATTATGGACATATATTTGTATAATTAATTAGTATAGTTTTGAAATTTTAGCTCTTAGGAATAAAATTGATTGCTTTCTTTATATGATACATATTATTCTCTATATAATGAGTTTATTCCTTGGAGGAGAGCAAATAATTTGTGTAACAACTCAAACTCATAACTATCGAGATATTGTCCGCTTTAGCTTAAGAGTCTCACGGTTTTGTCCTGTTAGTATAACTTTCAAGAAGGTCACTCATTCCAAGCTTTATCTGGGATGAAAATGCTTAATTGTGGAGTTTCTTAAATGAAATTCTGACAATTACACCAAAAGACGTCTCGATGTTTAAAAAATTGACTTCTTTTACTTAAGAGATTTCACAATTTGTGCATCAAACTTCGTCTTTTAATGAAAACTCATATGTGAATTAATAAGCTTAACTTTTAGGTATTTAATAAGTCCTCAAGTCCTTGTGGAAATTCATTTCTCGATCAAAAGTGGAATTTGAAGAATTTTGAAAGATCCCTTTCCTCTTTTCCCTCTTTTTCTTTTTCTTCTCTTCCTTTATTTTTATTAATCGAAAATGTGATACAAATTTTTCAGATTTTATAACCTAGTACTTTTTCTTTTGTGTGAAATTTCTAATTGTTTGACTTTTATAACCTTAACTTCTTTGTTTATTACTATTTGGGGAACAAAATGTTTTCCCATGTTTACCAGCCAGATAGAATTGAGATTATACAAGTTGTGACACAAGATGATTTTATATAATAAATAATTTGTTTGACTTTTTTTTAAATCTTAATTCCATTCTAATGAAATGTATTGGGTTTAGTTTTTTTTATTATTATTGAAAGTTTATTTTTTTATCTTAATTTTATTGAAGTATTTTTTTTAGAATTAATAAAATATGTATATGAATTATTAAAATTTTTCATCAATATATAGGGAACATGAATGTGTTAGCTATTTAATGCAGATAAGATTAATTAATAAAAGTTATTGGTATCTTTCTCTATTAATGGTCACCTACTCCCTTTCCTCTAAAAATTTTACTCTTATTTTTGAATTATAGTAGTCATTTTGCATTTAGTCTCATTCTTCATACAGCTACAAGGCTTTTAATATCATAAAACTATATCATATACTCCATATCGTAAATTCACATCTTCGTGTAATCCTCCACCATCATTTTTAACTATTTACTATACTAAAAAATGATCCTCTAAAGTGAACTTTTAAATTAGCTCAAAGTAGCCCAAACAAAACTAGTCATAATATGGCCTCCTATCTTCATCAGAGTAGAGCGCTATTTTTTAAAAACTAGTTTTATTGCACGTGCATTAAATGCACATGAATAAAAAAATATAAAATAAAAATTCATATAATAAATATTTTAATTATGTTTTATTTAATTAAAAAAAATAAATTTTTTATTTTTATTTATATAATTAATTCTAATTATTAATAATATTATCAAAAAAATTATACATTGCTCTTAAAATTATTATAGCAATAACGACAGTGAGCACTAACATGATAGATTTATTTTGTTTTTTGAGATATTCTCGAGCTTTTTCATAATGCTCTTGTTAAAAGACTGAATTCATGATTGTTCATTCTTTTCATATGTATTCACCATTTTGAACCAAATGTGAAACTTTCATAACTCTCGAATATTGTATTATGGCCAATAATCAATTTTGTATTATAGCTCAATTTTTTACATATCCTACTACATGTTTTCTTCCATATTTTTCTA
Source organism: Dendrobium chrysotoxum (assembly GCA_019925795.1). Classification (NCBI taxonomy): domain Eukaryota; kingdom Viridiplantae; phylum Streptophyta; class Magnoliopsida; order Asparagales; family Orchidaceae; genus Dendrobium; species Dendrobium chrysotoxum. The sequence goes on from CM034303.1 coordinate 55,140,839, forward strand.
GATAGTGAAAGGTATTAATTTTTTGTACTCAACAGCTGAAGTGAGCAGTGGCTCCAAGAACAACACACAAAAGGGGCACTAAATTAAAATAGTCATATTTTTATTTTAAAATATGACCTGTTTAGTTAGTAAATTTGTTTATGAAGTGAAGTAATGACAAAATAAGTGCAGAAAGTAATAAATAATTTTTGATTAATTTATTTATATTATACATTTCAAGTTATATTTTAAGAAAATTAAACAAAAAAAAGGAGAACCAAAGGAAGCATTATAGTTCTTTCGGTGAGGTACCAATAGTGATTCATGATATAAATTCTTGATCAATGTTAACATCATGAATTATAACACCTTACAAATGAAAAAAGAAATCGGAGAAGAGAGAGTATTGATTACGAACGATGAAATAGCAGGCAGTCCATCAATCTCTCTATGATCTGAGAACATGTCCGCCTTTGAGATCAAGAGAGCCATCCTTAGTGAAAATTGGACTCCCACTCTCCGAGCCATCAGCTTCTTCCATTTCTCTTACATTGGATTTCTTCTTTTCACTTAAATCTAGATATATAAACAACGAGAAAGAGCACAGACAACTCGTATCACTCATCAATGCTTCTTATCAAATATTATTTAATCACGACTTTATTTATTAATCGAGCAAAAAATGATTTGTCTCTAAAAACAGTCACCAATTTCAAATTTTAGACTTTAATAATGTATTGTTTGTATCATTCATAAATTGATAAAGATTGCATTCCTGAAAGAAATCAAAGAGGTCAACAAAATTAAGCATTCTTTGACATTAATTCAGAATAAGCTTAAGTACAAAAGCAAAATATCATATATTTAAAGATCAAGTATAACACATCGTGCTCTCTAATGACCTTATGCTTCACAATATTACGATGGTTAATTTTCCAAAGGGACTATAGAACAAATGTTTATCATCTCTGAAAATGAGATCCAACCAATGAAGAGATTCATTTAGCAAAAATGTTACCTCGACTTCCCAAAGATTCATGCACTCCTTCCAAAAGTTATAATTTTTCTTAAATTTTCTTAGCGGTAACCTGTGATGCGAAGTATACATGAAATGATGTAAAAAATAAACAACTACTTAACTTTGATTAAATATGGTCCAACATTTTTTTCACCAACAAAGTAATTTTTGGGATCAATAGCATCAGAAGCCACCTCTTCCATGTCCTCCCAAACGCCAAATTCAGCTTCAACGGACTTTGGTTCTGCCACATCGTTCCAGTGTTGGCTAGCACCAGATGCTTCAATCTTCAGAATCTCCATAGGGTTTCCTTCAACCTCTGGAATTACCATGTTAGCATGTTCGGCTTCAGCACTCAATGCCCTCAGCACCACCTCCATGATAGAATTTTGAGTGGAATCAATATCACCAGCAAAATTCCTTTTTTCTGAATCTATAATAATTGATTCAACCACCAAATTCTCCAACTCCAATTTAAATCCCTCATTCACATTGCCATAGTCATCAGCTCCAATTTTCTCACAAACAACAGCACCGAAACCCATATCATCTTCAACCTTACTGTCATCCATCTTCTCCTTCACATCATTCAACTCCAATCCACCTTCATCAGCACCAGTATCATCAATAGAAGCAGTCATTCTCTCCACCTCCTCAACAATATCCTTCTCCTCTTCCCGCACCTGCTTGGGTCATCATCACCCAAGCTATCATCTTTCTCCTCGTTTCCGTAAAACAAGCCACTCTCCTCCCTTCCGAAGGCAAATCCACCCAGAAAAAATAGTACAAAGAGTACAAGTTATCGCACAAATATATCACTTCATGAATAAGGAGAAGAAAATATAAGTTTGCCAAAACTTTCTTCTTGAATTTTATAACAATCCTCAACACTGACGCAGGCATAAATATAAAAGTCTGCTATAGATTCTCGTAATATAGGACATATTCTAGAATGCGTTCATACCTAACAACTCAAGTTCATTAAAAGTTGTTATATTTACTAAATTAACTTCCATAAGAGGAACACATCCTGATGATGGCTACTCTGACAAGAATCGCTCCAAGACTAAAGCATGTGTTTATTATATAAAAGATTAACTGAATTGGAAACTTGGATTGAAATTCAATCCTTTAATCTCTTAAAACATACAAAAAGTACAAAATCTAGTCCATTGTCCCACAACAAATAACAAATGAAAACAATCAGATTTGAAAGTCAAGTGATCAAGTTTTCAATTGTCAAGTTGCAAATATAATTTTGAGAGAGAGATCATGCATGGAGAAAATAAAATGCTAACCTAAGAAGGCCATGCAGAAAATAAGATTACCTTGCAGCCTAATGGTACACCATTATTAAGTTCAGCTTCGATTTTCAGATTTAGATTATCAAAATTTTCGTGTTCTTGGCAAGCGCTAGACTGCGTGTGGCTCATTCCATCTTGCTCGTCGGTCTTTCCATCATCATCCATAAAAGAATCCAGAGAAACATTTTGAAGGCAAGAAGCACTGGGCTGTGAATTCAGTGAAATTCCATAGTCCTTTTCTTCAGACTTGCTAGGTCAATTGCGAGGCAAGCAGGGAGCGCTACCCCTCGACGAACTTGATCAACGGTATTTAGGTCCGAGACAATTGTACAATCTGATTGATCAACACAATCAGATTCCACACAAAACTAACATCTTCTAATTATTAGATTTATTTTAAAATAAATACAATACATACTAAACAATTACTTTTTTGATTGTACTCACTTTAAATAAATAAAATGGCCATAAAATTCATTTTCATTAGAATTTGATCAAAATATTCTAACTTAAATTATTTTCAGTTCTACAGTCGAACAATATCAACAAAACAAGCAATTCAACCTTAGTGAACATACAAATTTTCTGTTATCAGCAAAATACTTGGGCACAAAATTCTCTTATACTTAGCTTTCCCTTATTCTTTCATCTGAAGAATCCATGCCATAGCTCTGTTATTGTTTGAACAGTTTGTAAACATTGCATAAGAACATATCAACATGCAACATTTCCATCTTAATAGCATCAAAACTTTGGACTAATATTGTTATAATCAAACACGATTATATATTTGTTAACATGTAAACCATAAACATTTCTCAAAAAAAAAAAAAAAGTCTTATGTGATTACTATAAAGGTAAATATATAAGAAGGTCTAATGCCTACCAATAAATGTGGTGTATTTAGAGGGAATACCACATGTCCTAGTATCGATACGTAATGCTCATTGATAGCTTTATCATGCTCATTGCTTTATCAATTAACACAACGAAGTATCTATATATGCATACACATGAAAGTGAACATGTGAGAATCTCCTCACATTCTAAAATTATTTTTTTTCAACTTGTTGTCAATTTACTGATCTAAATATAAAAAATATATCATTCTTGAATTATAGAAAGAACATGCAAGCCATTGATCCATAGAATTGAATTAGAAAAAGAATCCTCTAGTCATTAACAAAATTAAATAACATGACAAACATGAAAATAATTCCAGAATCTCTATCAAGATTGCTAAATAATGTAAATATATCAATCTACATACATATTTATAGAGTCATCTAAACCTTTTGTCAATCTGATAAATTACTTTGAAAAATCTATGTATATATATATCAGTCATAGGTCCACTATATAGCTAGTTGTATGAATAGGAAATTTTCCTAATGTACTTAATTTCTCATCACTTTTATTAATGCCTATAGAGGATGTCTATATTGATTTAAATATCACATTATTAATGCAATAATTTCAATACCTCATAGACCTTGATAATTATTTTAAGTCTTCCATAAAATTTTCTGAGATCTACAATATTACTGCTAGAGTTCATACATGTATAAAAATGAAAAACCATGAGAAGAGGAAGCCAATTGTAGAGTACAACTCAAAATTAATAAAACTACAGCAAAATTACTTAATAAAAAAAAAGAAATATTGAATAAGAGGTGGTAGGTTCTACCCAAATGTGCAATGCATTCTTTTCCTTTCGAACCTAACTTTGCCTACGAATTTCCAAATCCGACGGTGGTCCTCACCAATATATGTACTCCAGTGATCCTTGAAAAGGATATGAACTGCTTCGGTCCTTTATTATAAAGTTCTATAGAATATAAGAGATGTAGGGAGGTGAAATGATGTATAGTAGTTAGCCGTGAATAGGACTCGGCTACCCGAACCGCAGAAATGTAGTGATAGAATGGAGGTGACGTGATCCTGCGGGAGATGGGATCATCCTCTTAGCTTTGACTACCAACTAAGATGTAGGGAGGTCTTATATTCTATAGAACTTTATAATATAGGACCGAAGCAATTCACATCCTTTTCAAGGACCACCGGAGTACATATATTGGTGAGGACCACCGTCGGATTTGGAGATTCATAGGCGAAGTTAGGTTCGAAAGGAAAAGGCAATGGCTTTACTTTACAAATTGGTTATCCTTTTCAAGAACCACCGGAGTACATATATTGGTGAGGACGACCATCGGATTTGGAGATTCATCATGTTCGAAAGGAAAAGGCAATGACTTTACTTTACCCAATGCACTGTGTATTGGGTGATGTAGCGCGTCCGGATTAACCTCCGGACACCACACGTAATATTTTTTCCTCTTCCTAAGCATTGTCTTCTCCTTTGGACCACATAAAGCCTTCCCGACAATACACTAATTTTTGTCGTTCCCACCACCAAAGCTCATCATAAATCTAAGCTTGCCCAAATCTAATATGGATTTTGGAGGCCCTAAATAAATTTACTGTAACAACTAATTTGACACTCCCTACAGCTTGGTCTGGATCGAATGCTACAGTTTGGTTTGTGTTACCTTGTAAATGACCCTTCAATAGTGTAGTGTCGTTGATTCCTGTGGAGTACCAATTGTCCCTTAATGCAGTATATGGGCTTCGCTGATCTTCGTAGTGAGAATGAATAAAAAACTATTACTATTGTAAAGCCATTGCCTTTTCCTTTCAAACCTCTTAGTTGGTAGTCAAAGCTCTCAATCAACAGACTAAAGTGAGTTGCGTGATAGGCCATATTTCGACTAGCAAGTTGCAACAAATAAATGCCCATTAGTGCTTCACTTTTAGAGGGAATGGTCTTATTAAGCTGTGCAATGCAACCTTTTTTTTTTTTTTTTTTGACTCAAGGCAAAATAAAAAATAAAAACTTAATCTATAAATATACTTGTGTAATCTATACTATAAAACTTAACAACTTAGGCTTCGTTTGGGATAGTTTTAGACCACGGCTTTTTATCTGCTTTCAAGATAATTTTATACTAGAAAGTAGCTTTATAAAGCAATAAGAAAGTCATCCCAAATGAAACATTAATCTTGTCTCGGGTCCACAAATACATATTTAAAAAACAAACAGAGATCATACATTCGAAAATCATGAAGCTGCTTTAGCATAAACAATTCGTTTGGGATGGCTTTCTTACTGCATTTTAAAATATTTTTTTAAATACAAAAATTTAATTTTTGTACTAAAAAATTGTTTTAAGAAGCAGTAAGAAAGTCGTCCCAAACGAATCCTAAATGCATAACTTGGTTAGGAGTGCTCAAACATAGTGAATGAGAAATTACCCAAGGAAAATGATTAAACTTCATATAAATCCATAAATATGGTGGTAGTAAGTTTAACGACAAAAAGAAGGGAAAAAATTATGCATTGGAAGCTTCCATCAACATGGCAAGAACGGGATGATTTTTTCACTTGATCGGTATGCAAAATGAGAGAAAATTCAAGAAAGGGCAATCTAAAAATGGAAATTTCATGAAATAGGAATACAAATGTTTCCGTTAGATGGGAAAGTGGACGAAACTGCAAAAATTTCATGTTAATTTTCCTTCGGAATTTCCTGTATCACACACAAAAAAAATGCTACGAACAAAAAATTCGCATTCATTTCATCTTGCCATCTTGGAATACAAAACAATGAGAGAAAAGCAACAAATTTATAAAATAAGCATACCATAGTCTTCGTCTTCTCCTTATTCAGCATCCACCCAAATTTTGAAAGCCCTCAATGAGAAAGGAAAGCCTGCTAAGTTTCTGCAGGAGCACAATGGGGAAAGCGAAGACGAAATAATTCCATATGTAGAGATGTAAAATATTCTTATATGAAAGGTTAGGATGCGATGACCGAAAAGAATTGCAGATCGTTTGCGATTCAGGAGTTCAGCATGGTTGTCATTTCGCCGTCCACTGATTGCAGTAGACGCGGGTAGAGGTATGAGAAACCCATCAGGAAAGCCCTATTAGAGTTTAGAGTGCTACTCCACTCTCCTAAATTATTTCATATCTCGCTGTGGCTCCTATTTGCTCATTCCTATCTACCCATTTCTACTTGTTACCCGCCAATTCTAGTTCTCTTGCTCCAAACCTTTTGGAAAATGTGAAGATTGGCAACTTTCTTACTCTGATCCCTGGAATCTCGATCGTTTTCTTCCCCAGCAGCCTCCGCTTCGCATAAAATTACATCCGTCTTTTGATCTGATCCGACAGGAGAAGAATGCGAGCTCTGTGATTTCCGATCCGACAGGAAAAAATGCGAAGAAGCTCCTTTTAGCGTTTCTTTGAAATGGACGGCAGCGGAGCGGAATGGGAAGAGACATGAAATCAAGCAACGTGAAGAGGAAGAGTTTAGGCTGTGAGTGGGATCCGAAGAGATGTTGATGTATTACTTCATTATTCATTTCTAAAAGAAACAAAGAGTGGAAGAGCAAGCAGAATGAGAAGAAGAATAGGGGAAGAGGAGGAGCCGACATCTCATCTTTTGCGTGAATATAGATTAGTAAGCGACAGGAAATGAAACATACATAACTAAATGAAACGGACGAGAAATTAAAACGTTAAGAAGGTTTAAAATTGATTTAGAATGAGGATTATATAAAGAGTATTAAATTATATAAATATTATTTTTTTTATTAATTATTTATAATATAATAAATGACTAAATTAATTTAAGAAGAAATAAAATGAATGGTCAAAATTTACTGGTGATGGAAACACAAGTTATAGATATAAATTTTAGACATTAGCTGTATAAAAAAGTGAACCTCTTGTAGAATATATAAATCCAATCATTTTTGTATACAACTAGTTCTCCACCTGTTGTGCTTCATTCTTCAAATATGCCATTAGTGCTTTAGATTGATGAGGTGTGTTGCAATGCCTCCTCTTTCATTGGTGGGTTATTATCTATTGAAGTAAACCTAGATTATGATGAAAGCTTATATGATTCAGTGTTGACCATGCAACTTTTTCACTTTCCCGAGTTCTTCGTCATCACCTCTCTTAGCTGAGAAATTATTACGTGTAGAGGCCAAGTCGTATGTACTCAATATATAAATTATACACATATTATATACAAATTATTCATAGATTATATACAAAAAAATCCAAACTTCACACGTAATCATTTCCCCTTTTAGCCCGTGGAATATTGCCTTCATCAATTGCCAATGCCTCTTCCATCACCTCCCCTTGCAATTAGTTATTCTTAATCGCGAGGTGTCATGAGATCGTTGTGCTTTGTCATTTTCTTTCAGATTACTCTCTCTCTCTCTCTCTCTCTCTCTCTCTCTCTCTCTCTCTCTCTCTCTCTCTCTCTAATCATTTCCCCTTTTAGCCCGTGGAATATTGCCTTCATCAATTGCCAATGTCTCTTCCATCACCTCCCCTTGCAATTAGTTATTCTTAATCGCGAGGTGTCATGAGATCGTTGTGCTTTGTCATTTTCTTTCAGATTTCTCTCTCTCTCTCTCTCTCTCTCTCTCTCTCTCTCTCTCTCTCTCTCTAATCATTTCCCCTTTTAGCCCGTGGAATATTGCCTTCATCAATTGCCAATGCCTCTTCCATCACCTCCCCTTGCAATTAGTTATTCTTAATCGCGAGGTGTCATGAGATCGTTGTGCTTTGTCATTCTCTCTCTCTCCCCCTCCCCTATAGCTTCTTGAATTCTAGTATCATATTCTTGCCTCTTTCTTTGTTGGGTGGTCGGCATCGAGCAGCCTAGAATCCCAGAAGAAAGTAATTCTTAGAGGATCGGTAATCTAGAGATCATATTAAGAGCACTAGACTACAACTAAAAAATCTAGAATGTCCTTCTTTTGTTGAGCTTTGTTAGGGTTACGCTCGTCGTCTTCCTCTTTCATGATTTCTGTTACTGGTCTGAAGTTCGATTGGAAGGAGGATCTTGTCGGTTGGTGGTTCCGAGAAAAAAAAAAGAGTCTAATTTTGCCTTTGTCACTTGATTTTTCTCCTCTCTATTCTTCGTCAAGCTTTTTGGCTCTAACATGAAAGGATTCTAACAAAAGAGTCGTTCTTGATTCTTGAGGCCTTTTGGAGCTTTTTTGTAAGGGTAAGACATGAAATGTTTAATCCAGTAATTTATTTTGTTAAATCTATATATTAGTGTTTCCACAGCTCCTCACTTTGGTATTTAATCAAATCATAGCCATTATTATCCATTTTACTTGTACATTGTACTTGAAGCCCAGCGGAGCTGCCCAATTTCCCAAGCATCTCCAATAAGAAGCAATCCCCCTCGCTCCCCTTTCATCGTTTCCCGCTTCGCCCCATGCTAACCATCATGCCTCCTTCATTCAAATCCGCCATGCAATTCTTGAGATTGGACATTTGCACCCCGTGTGAATGCTTTATGATCAACTCTATCAATACCGATGTAAATTCGTAACCCTAGACTCCGGCGTGCATCGGAGGCGCAACCGACATCAAACAGAGGTTTCGATTCAAAATATCCCAAATCGGCAATCGTATACTTGAATCGAATAGTTTTCAGAGATGCGATAGGAATAAGAACAAGAATAAGAATATCCTAACAAAGCGGGTATATCATAAATCATCAGCTAATGATTTGCATTCTTCTATTTTTCCAACTTTTGGTTCCATATCTAATGAAAAATATGCATACTTTCTAGACATTCATATCGATCTTGATCATGAAGCCAGAATTGATAATATAATCCTTCTACTATTGTTGAGAGATAACAGAGGTTCCTAATGTAGCGAAAAGATGATCCCATATACCATGATGTATGAGTATTTCTTTATGAAATTCAACAACTATGAAAACCAATTAGAAGAATATAAATTTAACAATTTAATGAAGTAAATTCTTTCTAAGTTAAATTGAATAGAAGTAGTTCATTTGTGACTAATCCTTTAACTTCCTTCAAGGTAGTCCATCTTTCTTTTTGTCTATACTTGTAAAAAAATTCGTGATGGCTAGTTCTCAGGATTGTATCTAGGCTTGACTATTTTATCACAATTACAACTTTATTTTTGCAGGATTATACATGGGTGTGATTTTTCTCCTGCGGGGTTATAGGTATATTTAAGTGATGATACTCCTCCAACTGCGGGCAATTAATAATCCTTCACCCATAGCTTCTACAATTTTTTTTTCATTGGTTTCCATGCAAGTGCAACTTTCTTGGTGAGCTTCTTCTACTTACACTTAGTTTGCAACGTTTATAAGCATAATGTGACCCTTGGACTTCTAGAGAAAACTCATATGTGGATTAATAACTTTTGTTTTTAGGTATTCAATAAGAAAAAGTGAAATTTGAAAAATTTCAAAAGAGGCTATCTACTTATTAGTTAGAAAGATCCATTTCCTCTTTTATACCTCTTTATTCTTGTTCTCTTCATTTGTTTTTACTAATTGAAAATGTGATTGAATTTTTTCATATCTTATAATCTAGTACTCTTTCCTTTGCACAAGATTTCAAATTGTTTGACTTATATGATCCTCAACTTCTTCGTCATTAATTTCTAGTTGAGGAACAAAATATTTTCTTCCAAACTAGAATTCAATGATTTCAATTTTCATCAAATTTTAGGGTGAAGAAAACGCAAATAGAACATAAATAAAAAATAAAAAAAGATTCCTAAATTCATAATCTATGAAGTAAACACAAAATATATGAAGGCAAGAAAAGTCTATTACATATGAACAAAAAATCTCTGAGTAATCAAAGTCATTAAGGAAATAAATAGATGAAAGGACCAAAAAGGCCTCTCAACTATTTTTGGAGGACCATTAGTTTCATCTATGTAAAAGATCAAATTTAGTCCAAGGAATACTCAAATAGGAGCCCAAATAGTCATGTCCTCAAAAGCAATGGAAATTGGAGTTAAAGTTAATGGATGATGCTAAAATGAAAGTATTTTAGAATTATACATCTTCTTGAAATTTTTATAAAATTTAATTTCCTACATATCTTTGTTTCCCCATGTACATCAGCTAGAAATCATGAGAAAAGCATTGGTGCAAACATTTAAGGCAAGTTAGTTAACGAAAGGCACATAATCAGACAGGAATACATTCAAAATTTCTGATAGCCTCATTTTAGAAGAGTTTAATGAGGTCAAATAAATTGCATTCATATGTTGCACTATTTCAAAAGAAAAAAAAAATATTGATCAACTATCTACTTACTACACTAACCTCATGGTCAATCTAGTTAACTTAAGAAAACATTGATATATTAATATGTTCTGAGTAGCATGTCCAATAGTCATTAGCTATGACAGCAGTACTAAGTAAATTTCTTGTGAAATTATGAAAACCAATTAGTATCCAAAAGAAAACTCGCCTCACAGGAGAAACGCTCCATAATTAGCTTCTGGACATATTTGGCCACATCATTTCTGCGCTCCTCGGATGGTATGTTAGGTTGTATACAAGCAAGCAGTTCATCAGTTCTCTCTTCAGCCTTTGCCCAGCGCTCCTCATCAAGCACCCAAGGCACATTGCCAACTTCATTGGGCAAAAGACCATTGAGCAGTAGGCCACCTGGATGTGATCAGGTGTCACGACCCGGCCCGGTAAGCTCGCATAGGCGAGGCGGGAACGGACGGTCGGACGGTAGATTAAAATATCCAATATCTAAATCTATCACCATAACATTTAGAAGAACCACTAAAACATCAAATTCGAAAACATACAAACATAAAATCATTAGGACTCATTTAATTACCTTTCTTCTTGCGCGCCTCTCCTACGATACATGTTTCCATCCCTTCTACTCATTATAATTAAAATAAGTATACTTGAAAAAAATTGAACAACTAACAGTAAGCCAAAGCTTAGGAACAATCTTTGTTAAGAAACTTTCACAAAATGTCAACCCTTGGAAAAATCCTAATTTGAAAACCTAAAAGATATTAATTTAAATTTTATATTTTCATGATTAGAAACCTTCCTTAATCTTCCCCTATCGTTCTTCTTTTAAAATCTTGAGTTTGGGTCAAACCCTAGAAATCTCTCTCAAAGAAAACTTCTCAAAAAGTTGGAGATATCTAAATTAAAACATACCTTAATCTTCCCCTTTACTTCCTCTACAATTTCGTAAAGGAATATTAAGTTTTTGCCAAATCATAGATCCTTCTCGTCCAAAAATCTTTAAGAAAAAAATGGATGAATAGTCATTCTAATGCATACCTTAGCCTTCCCTTAGTCTCCTCTACATTTTTCCCCAAGCTTGGCCGCCGGAATCCACCGCCGGAGCCTCCTCCCATCGCCTCCCGCGCGTCCGCCCTCTCCCCTCCGCTATTTCGGTCGCACGAATCGAATGGGGATCGATTCAATCGGTCCCCTTAAGAGAAAAGGGAAATTAGGGATTATGCCAAAAGACCACTATGCCCTCAAATGACTTATAAGAACTTTATCATATAATGCCATAAAATATAACAAGTAATTTGCATGATCAACCATTTGGCAAGAGTAACAAAATTATGTGCTAAATTAATCATAAGGATTTCATAAACATGCTTGAACTTTCAAAACATATAACTGTATAGAAACAAAGGTCATTACTGTAAATAAAAAACCATGCATACTTACAGAAGTTAGGAATTTGATTCCCTTGCTAGTCCTTCCTTCGATGTCACCACGATTAATCACCTATAAACATTAATTTCGCATACATAAGTTATTTACTAATTCCAAACTTAATTCTTCTTTTCTTATAAATATATCCCAATCTCTCTCTCTCTCTCTCTCTCTAATTAAAATTTTATATTTTCGGATTTGCTTAAAACCCTAATATTTTGGGAACCCAAAATTTCATTAATCTCTTATTTTAGCACGCCAAATCCTCACTATTATTTAAATAAATCATTAGAACATTAAATTTTTGGATTATCTAAATTTTAAAATTAGGGAAATGACATTTTTCATAAAATCTCAATTTCTCATCAAAAAAATCTTGAGTTTGGGTCAAACCCTAGAAAGCTCTCTCAAAGAAAACTTCTCAAAAAGTTGGAGATATCTAAATTAAAACATACCTTAATCTTCCCCTTTACTTCCTCTATAATTTCGTAAAGGAATATTAAGTTTTTGCCAAACCCTAGATCCTTCTCGTCCAAAAATCTTTAAGAAAAAAATGGAGGAATAGTCATTCTAATGCATACCTTAGCCTTCCCTTCGTCTCCTCTACATTTTTCCCCAAGCTTGGCCGCCGGAATCCACCGCCGGAGCCTCCTCCCATCGCCTCCCACGCGTCCGCCCTCTCCCCTCCGCTATTTCGGTCGCACGAATCGAATGGGGATCGATTCAATCGGTCCCCTTAAGAGAAAAGGGAAATTAGGGATTATGCCAAAAGACCACTATGCCCTCAAATGACTTATATTCGCATTAATACTTATGAGGGGTAAAATAGGCATTTAGAGACTTCCAAAATTTTTAACTCCAGATTTAGGCGAAAGTGAATATAAGTTCTTTATATCGATTTGTTCGGAATTTTGCGTAGAATTTTATAAAATTATTTTCATCGAATTCCGACAACTTTGAAAAACTCACTTAAATCTCATCGCGGCGCATCGAGATGCGTGCAACGCCTACGATCGTCGATTTCGGGTTTTACACCAGGCTTCATTCTCTCCCATATAAAACTGCTGCAGATTTCTTAAATCTCGCCGTCTCACCCTCGCTTTCACTTCTCCTCAATATAGCAATATCAAGCACAGCATATCACCTCCATTTAAATACAATGTACAAGTAAAACGGACAGGAATGGCTAAGATTTGACCTAAGACCAAAGTGAAGAGCTGTGGAAACCCTAATATCTAGATTTAACAGAATGAACTACCAGATCAAACATTTCATTTTCTTCCCCGTATAAAAAAGTTCCAAAAGGCCTCAAGAATATAAAAAAGACACTCTTCTGTCAGAATCCTTTCGCGTTAGAGCCCAACAAGACGACGCAGAACGGAGGGAAGAAGAACCCAGCAATAAAGTCAAAAGCAGACTCCTTTTTCCTCGGAACCACCCACCGACAAGATACCCCTTCTAATCGAACTCCCGATCAGCAACAGAAATAGTGAAAGAGGAAGACGATGAACAAAACCCTAACAAAGCGCAGCAAAATGATAGTCCTCCAGATTTTGCAGCTGTAGACCAGCACTCCTGATACGATCTCGAGATTACCGATCCCCGAAGAATTACTTTCTTCAGGGTATTCTATATCGCTCGCTGCGATTAGGCAAAAGAGAACCGCAAGAAGATGAAACTAGAACTGATGCAGCCAGATGACAGAGAGAGACAGAGATCGAAAGCGAAAGCCGAAAGAAATTGAGAGAGAGAGAGAGCGAGAGAGAGGAAATGAGAAGGCCACAGTGATTGGCTTTGTAAGTTGTAACGTTGTTTGATGCTGGTGGAGGGGGTGTGATCAGACGGCCCGGATGCATGCAATCATGGCCGAATGCACTAATCTTAATGTTACTGAAAATTATCAAAATGAAAAATGAGCAGCAGATAAGCTTTTCAAATATAAGTATGGGTGCTATCCGGGATGAGCTACATCTCGCTTGTCTCCTTTCTTCTTAAGAATTAGTATTTTTTGTTGGGGATTTAAGCTTAGTTTGGAATGACTTTTTTATCACTTCATGAAGTAGCTGTTTAATATAAAAATTTTAAATTAAAAAAAATTATACTAAAAAATTGCTTATGAAAATGTTTAAAAAGTTGTCCCAAACAAAGTCTTGGTGATTTACATATATAACACATAACTTTATAAGATTTATATATTTAATATCTAAATTTAATTATTAATGAAATATAACACTATAACATTTTTTTCTTGATGACAAAGAGCAAGTTACGAAGGATTCTCAATCAAAAAATCCCAATCTGGCTGGAACCATTTGAAAGAAAATTTACATACATAATACACAAAAGTACAAGTTTTTATAAGAATTTAAATACAAAATATTGATTTAAACGAGAATTTGACTTTTAACAGGACACATTGGAGAAAAAGGATTCATGTAGCCGATCCCACGTAGTGGGACAAAGGCTTGATGTTGTTGTCAATCAAATGAAGAAGGGGTGTCCTTACATCAAAGCAATGGTGAATGAGCAATAGCGGTGTAAGGGCATCTCCAACCGAAAAACCCATTTTCCACTCCAAAACGTAGTAAAATTTTAAAATTTAGTAACATCTCCAATCGAATTTCATTTTCTTTCTCCTCTTTCGTACGCTTCTTCATCTCGTTGCGCAGGTAACCATCTTTTTCCTCTTTCGCGCGCTTCTTCGACATATCCCATAACAAAAGAATTTGGCATAGGTCGGTGTCTCACTGTTCACCTATCGAAATTTTGGCGTGCGATTAGCGTTCGAATGGAGGACGGCATACCACCGTAGACAGTTCAGTTGGAGATGATCTAAGCAGGATCAGGGCTAGAGTGCATCAGTGCATGAAAACTCAAGCTCCTTTTATAATAGTAGTATAGATTTTAGGTGTTAGCTGTATAAGAAAGTAAACCTTTTGTATTGAATATATAAATCCAATCATTTTTGTATACACTTAACCCTCCACCCTTCGTGCTTCATTCTTCAAATATGTCATTAGTGCTTTAGATTGATGAGGTGTGTTGCAATGCCTCCTCTTTCATTGGTGGGTTATTATCTATTGAAGTAAACCTAGATTATGATGAAAGCTTATATGATTCAGCGTTGACCATGCAACTTTTTCACTTTCCCGAGCTCTTCGTCATCACCTCTCTTAGCTGAGAAATTATTACGTGCAAAGGTCAGGTCGTCTGTACACAATATATAAATTATACACATATTATATACAAATTATTCATAGATTATATACAGAAAAATCCAAACTTCACACGTAATCATTTCCCCTTTTAGCCCGTGGAATATTGCCTTCATCAATTGACAATGCCTCTTCCATCACCTCCCCTTGCAATTAGTTATTCTTAACCGCGAGGTGTCATGAGATCGTTGTGCTTTGTCATTTTCTTTCAGATCTCTCTCTCTCTCTCTCTCTCTCTCTCTCTCTCTCTCTCTCTCTCTCTCTCTCTCTCTCTCTCTCTCTCTCTCTCTCTCTCTCTCATATAGCTTCTTGAATTCTAGTATCATATTCTTGCCTCTTTCTTTGTTGGGTGGTCGGCATCGAGCAGCCTAGAATCCCGGAAGAAAGTAATTCTTAGAGGATCGGTAATCTAGTGATCATATTAAGAGCACTAGACTACAACTAAAAAATCTAGAATGCCCTTCTTTTGTTGCGCTTTGTTAGGGTTACGCTTGCCGTCTTCCTCTTTCATGATTTCTATTACTGGTCTGAAGTTCGATTAGAAGGAGGATCTTGTCGGTTGGTGGTTCCGAGAAAAAAAAATAGTCTGCTTTTGCCTTTGTCACTTGATTTTTCTCCTCTCTGTTCTTCGTCAAGCTTTTTGGCTCTAACATGAAAGGATTCTAACAAAAGAGTCGTTCTTGATTCTTGAGGCCTTTTGGAGCTTTTTTGTAAGGGGAAGACATGAAATGTTTAATCCAGTAGTTGATTTTGTTAAATCTATATATTAGTGTTTCCACAGCTCCTCACTTTGGTAATTAATCAAATCATAGCCATTATTATCCATTTTACTTGTACATTGTACTTGAAGCCCGGCGGAGCTGCCCAAATTCCCAAGCATCTCCAATAAGAAGCAATCCCCCTCGCTCCCCTTCCATCGTTTCCGCTTCGCCCCATGCTAACCCTCCCGCCTCCTTCATTCGAATCCGCCTTGCAATTCTTGAGACTGGACATTTACACCCCGTGTGAATGCTTTATGATCAACTCCATCAATACCGATGTAAATTTGTACCCCTAAACTCCGGCGTGCATCGGAGGCGCAACCGACATCAAACAGAGGATTCCATTCAAAATATCCCAAATCGGCAATCGTATACTTAAATCGAATAGTTTTCAGAGATGCGATAGGAATAAGAACAAGAATAAGAATATCCTAACAAAGCGGGTATTCTAGATTTTCTAGTTATAATCCAGTACTCTTAGGGGCTGTTTGGTATTTGATTGGATTTAGTAAATTTTGTAAATTCGAATTTAGAGGTTGTTAAATTCTGAAAATTGTTTGGTATGATAAATGTTAAATCCTGAGAAACTGTTTGACAATACATCTCAGGATTCAAGGCTGTTAGAGATTTAAATATGAATTGAATCACATTGTTGTTGTTCGACTTTGCTCCTTCGACGATGTTCCCTTCCTATCGAATCAGAAGTTATGATATTTTGATCAGAAGCAATGATGGGAGCTTCGGTCGCGTGTTGTGCATGCTTAGCATGGCGGAAGCTAATTTGAATGGAGCAATGGAGAAGAACGAGAGGTAGCCATATTTGTTTCTTTCGCACACTTCTTCGGCCAAATCCTGTTAAATCCGCCGAACGATGTGATTTAGATTTAGGCGGATTTACGCTGTAAATTCGTAAATCCTGGATTTATGTAGGCGTCGGATTTAGGCGACCTCAAAAAACCATTTGGTTGGATTTAGCATAAATCCGACTTAAATCCCGCTGTAAATACGATACCAAACAGCCCCTTAATATGATCTCTAGATTACCGATCCTCTAAGGATTACTTTTTTATGGAGATTCTAGGCTGCTCGATGCCAACCACACAACAAAGAGAGGGGTAAGAATATGAAATTGAATTTAAGAAGCTAGGGGGATTGCTTCTTATTGGAGATGCTTGGGGAATTAATAAAATTTTTAATAAATATGAGTAAGTAAATTAATTAGTTTAATTATATTAACTTCATAATTTTGTATTATTTGTAATTTCCTTTACTAAATGTGAACCATTATATCAAATTAATTTAATAAAAAATTAATTTAGAATTAATAAACAATTAATTTAAAATTAGGTAGATTATCATCTTATACTAATTTAAATTTAATTAATCTAAACATAGTTAAAAAATCAAAACTTAATTTAATTAATTCAAATAAAATAATACAAGCATAAAAAAAATTTATTTGAACTTAATTCATTAACAACCATGAGAAAAATACTATTTTTTAATAAATAACGTGATAGAGAGTGATATATATATTCCTTGTTAACGGGAATACGTACAATTTTGGATGTATTTTTTATATTTTTTTTATTAAAAATATGTCTCATGATCTGCGATTACACTGAAGAAAAATGATAATTTAATGGCTAATATTAATTTGTGCTTCCATCCAAAAATTTTCTGGTTCTGCACCTGTTTTTAAGAAATGAGGATCTATAGTTTTCTTGAGCAACTTTTAGTATTTTTAGCTAAAATCTCGACATACTCAAACAAATTATTCGTGTTCATTCCCTTGATTATAGATTTTTTTTTAGTATTCAAGTGCAATAGTGGCATCTAAAATGAGTGATCTTAGATCTTAGATTCCTCCTATTAAGAAACCCATTTTAACTACAAGCATGAAAAGTTTATAGATTATTTGATCTTGTAATGAATGTCATGAAGTTTTTATATGCACTTCAAATGCTTGATTTGAGCTCATTTTAAGTTGGACACATCAATTTTACTATTGTTGCGTTCATCTAATGAAGATACTCAATTTGACTATAAGTTTGTCGAAATCTAAGTTTTTCTTTTTTAATTTACTTCAATTTTTTTTAATTTAATTTCAAAATTGTTCAATTCGGATATTGCATGGAGATTCATGTGTTGATAAAGTGAATTTACTAACGATGAATATATACTATTGAAGATTGAAATAATGTTATTTAAGAGTGTCCAAAAATCTTGAGGATGACAACTATGAATATAAAAATTGATACATTCTCAAAAAATTATCTTGATCGGGCATGAATCTCGAGGCAAAACCAAGGTGGAAACTTCCGAAATTAATTCTGGGACCATCTGAACTCTGATTCCAGCAAACTTACAGTCGAACTAGCGTCTCGAAAATATGAACCCAACAACACCAAATTCGACCCATTCCGAGCCCAAATGGGTCCAAACCAAGTGTCTGAAGCGCTATTGGAAGGTTCAAACCATAATTTGGATTACCAAACGGTCTTTAAATGTGACATACTTATAATCGAATCGAGCTTCTCGACGAGACGAATCCAACGAGCCCAAGATCGCCAGATTCTGACATCATTAAGACCTTCAAATGTCCAACGAACGGTCTATGATCAAGGGATTCAAGATCGATCGTCCATTCAACTACTCCCTAACTACCCCTGATCTTCCACCTATTTACGGGCCATGCCACTCACGAAATTCTATAAATAGAGAACCCATTTCTCATGAAAGGAGAGACCTATTCCTAAGGAGAAAAAGAGAGAGCTCTTGCCCCCTCGCTCCTCCTCGACCACCGCCTTGACGCCGTTGCTCCGCCGGACCACCACTTGAGGCCCTGCTCTTCGCCGGACCACCACCTGAGGCCCTGCACTTCGCCGGACTACCACCTGAGGCCCAGCTCTTCGCCGGACCACCACCTGAGGCCCTGCTCTTCGCTGGACCACCACCTGAGGCCCACCTCTTCGCCGGACCACCACCTGAGGCCCTGCACTTTGCCGGACCACCACCTGAGGCCCTGCTCTTCGCCGGACCACCACCTGAGGCCCTGCTCTTCGCCGGACCACCACCTGAGGCCCTGCTCTTCGTCGGACCACCACCTGAGGCCCTGCACTTTGCCGGACCACCACCTGAGGCCCTGCTCTTCGCCGGACCACCACCTGAGGCCCTGCACTTCGCCGGACCACCGCTTTGACGCCGGAATTCCGCCGGACCACTATTTACCATCCTCGACTCTGCCCGACAACTACCTAAGGACCAAAGCTCTGCCAGACCGCCAGACGACCCCGAAGTTCTGCCAGAGCGACATTAGGCCCTCACAAGCCTCTAACTTTCACCATACAGGTGATATTTGTAATCTGATCTCCCTTGAAGGTGAGTCAGTCCCCTGTAATCTGCTCAAGTTCTAGTGGAATCATTTCAACTGAGCCAGGCCCCGTGGTTTTTCCCCTTTTCAAGGTTTTCCACATAAAAATCTTGTGTTCTCTGTGTGTGAGCTGGATATTCGTGCAACGCTAAGACCTAGAATTCATACTCTACCGCCGCGTATATTCTAGCCCGCAACAGTTTGGCACCGTCTGTAGGATACAAATCTCACTATCCTAAGCACCACTTTGATGGCCAACAGGCGTAGCAATCGTATCTTGGGAGTCTCCCGCTCCAATTCACATCAATCTCGGAATCAATCCCTGAATCAGGGACGTCAGGCATGTGCCTCTTTTCAGCCTGGTGGCCTAAACCCTGCCAGAGAAGGGACTTCAGGACCGCCCTTGGAAGGTCGCATTCAAAGGATGGAGGATTCCCAGAAGGAGATCCTTCAACTCCTACGAGAGACCCGACAACCTACACTAGCACCCCCTGATGAGGTTCTGCTCCCCCGGGATCCATCACGGGTCGATAATGTTCCATCGGAACATCCCCATGTCGAGTTTCCTCTTCCTTCGCCAAGGAGACGTCCTCCAACACGCCAAGATGATGAACTTGCTGACACAGCCAGCTCTACCTATCCTTCACGCGTAGATCAGCATCATCACATTCCTCGGGATGCTCCTGAGAACTTAGTTCGACCACATATAGCCGAACTCCCTCGCAACGCCCTGCGGCTTGAATTGCGAAGATTAGTCCGAGAAGAATTCCCTGGGGGAGGTGTGAGGCAACCTCTACGCCCATGGGATTTCCAGGAGTCATCACCTCTAACTAAGGCCATTCTTCAGCATCACATCCCAGCAGGATTCAAGCTACCCAGCATCGATCCCTATGACGGGACATCTGACCCATACGAGCATATCGACCACTATAGAACTATAATGCACATCCAGCGAGCTTCAGATGCGCTCCTCTGCCAAGTCTTTCCTTCCACCCTTAAAGGGCAGGCCCGAACATGGTTTTATTCGCTCCCTGCCGGATATATTCCCATGTTTGTTAAATTGGCCAAAGTGTTCGTCGAACAATTTGTCGCCAATCGAAGAATGGTTAAAGACTCCTCCCACCTCTCTGGAATCCGACAGAACGAAAATGAGTCCCTCAAGGAGTACTTCCAGAGATTTTCTACTGAAGCTCGACAGATTCCTGGAGTAGATCTTGAGTTACTCAGAGGAGTCTTTCTTGGAGGACTCCGTCCAGGCCCCTTCTACTCAGCACTGATGCGCGACACGGTCCCTTCGTATGCCGACCTGATCCATCGTGTGGAAGCACAAATATCAGCGGATGAAGCTATTGGTGCCCACAGAAAGCAATTTGAACAAATTTCTGGAAAGCGCAAAGCCCCTACGATGGAGGACTCATCCTCACAACGAAAGAAAAACTTCTCTCCTAGACCCCCAGTACCACGACGTGAGTTTCGACATGATGAGGAGTATACACCACTCAATGCCTCTCGAGCAAATGTTTTGATGGCATCCGAGATCTGGAAAATATTAAGTGGCCTAATCCTTTGAAGTCGAACGTAGGAAATCAAGATCAATACTGTCATTTCCACCGTAGTCGTGGACACACTACTGAAGCTTGCAAAAACCTCAATGATGAGATTTAGAGGATGATCCGACAAGGATATCTCCGTCAATTCATCCAAAGCCCACCGATTTGAGATGATGCTGGGGGGCAAAAGCAGTAACAACAAAGATAACCATTGAATAACATTCAGATGGTTGGTGAGATCAAATGATCACACAGTGTATGCATTTGTGTTAGTAAAAGTAATCGTCTTATTTAATTGTGCCTCTTTCAAGCAGTATGTTGCTCTGATGTCTCTAGTATTTTCTTTCGAAATCAAACAGTGTTGTCCTTGTACGTATATCTTATGTGTTTAGCATGGCGTAACACTTATATCCCCAGGTTGTACTAGGAAGTTGTTATATTATCCTACATAATATAGTGATGTGTTGTACACTCCATTTGATATTATCTGCTTCTTTAGAAAGGGTTAAAAATGATGACAATAAAAAACTACTGACAAATATAGTCTCTTAATCTCTGATTCGAGAAATACACGATCTTTATTGTGTCTCGATCATTGGACGATCAATCCCAGGGGGATTCGATCTCGACCTCTTCCACACAGGTTAACGTCATCAAGCAGGGCTCTGACATACAACCTCGGATAGGTCATACATCCTTGGTGAATTCTCTCGACCTCTTCCACGCAGGTTAATGTCATCGAGCAGGGCTCTGACATACAACCTCGGATAGGTCATACATCATTGGTGGATCCTCTCGACCTCTTCCACACAGGTTAACGTCATCGAGCAAAGGCTCTGACATACAATCTCGGATAGGTCTTCACATCCTTAGTGGATTCTCTCGACCTCTTCCATACAGGTTAACGTCATCGAACAGTGTTCTGACATACAACCTCGGATAGGTCATACATCCTTATTAGATTCTCTCAACCCCTTCCACATAGGTTAAACATCATCGAGCAAGGCTCTGACATACAACCTCGGATAGATCATACATCCTTGGTGGATCATCTCGACCTCGTATACACCGGTTAACATCATCAAGCAAAGGCTCTGACACACAACCTCAGAAAGGTCACACATCTTTGGTAGGTGCTATTGACCTACGCTCTTCTGCCCTTCGTCGGACCCTCATTGGAGTCCTACCCGACGCTGAACTTCTACCCGACGCCGGACTTCTGCCCGTCGTCAGACCCTCGTCGGAGTCCTACCCGACGCTGAACTTCTACCCGACGCCAGACTTCTGCCCGTCGTCTCATCTTTGTATGAGCTCAGTAGGACCAATCCAGACCTTAGGATCTTTTCAATCCTTAGGATTAATTTTAACCCTAGGATCAATCTGATCTTAGATCAATCTAGACTTTAAGATCAATCCAAATTCAAATCAATCCTGACCCCAGATCAATGAAATTTAAGACAAATCTAGATTCTAGGATTCTCCTAGACTTCAGACCCTAGGATCTATTCTAGACCCTAGGATTCTACCTGACTCTAGATCATATGATCTTCTTAGACCCTAGGATCTATTCTAGACCACAAGATTCCCCTAGATCCTTCTAGATCTTAGGATCATTCTAGACTTTAGGATCTTCCTAGAATCTAGGCTTTAGGATCTATTTTAGATCCTAAGATTCTTGTAGATCCTAAACCCTAGGACTTTTAGACTCTAGGATCTTCCTAGACTTCAGTCCTTATGATCTATTTTAAACCCTAGGATTAATTCAAGTTCTAGATCAATCTACCCTCCAGATTATTCTAGATCTTGGGATTTTCCTAGATCTACAGCTTAAGACTTTCCTAGACCCTAGGATTCTCTTATACCCCAGGTTTTTGGATCTACCTAGATTCTAGGATCAGCATAGATCTTAGATCAATCTAGATCTAGGATTAATCCAAACCTTCATTCAATTAAAACTTCAATCAATCCAGACTTTAATCCATATCCTTAATTCAAACCCTGATCAAAATCCAGCTCAAAACCAGACTTCCAGACTCAAATCCAAGGCCAAAGGTTTAAGTCCTGAAAGCCTTTTCAAGCAAATCTTTGAACATTTCAAAACCATATCAGATGACCTCTGATTCAGGATCCGTCAGTTCCACACTGATATGACATGTATTTAGAGGCAACCCTCCAAATTTGAGCTCATTCTGAGATCTCTAACCTCAGAAACTGAATTGAAATCCAAAGGCTGTAAAACCTTCAAATATTTACAGTCCATGCCACTGGACCTACCACTCAGTGGATTTTGACCCTGGAGCTTTCTCCAAAGCCTCCAACCACCTCCAAACCCTTGATTATGACCCATTGAGCAATAAACTGCATTTTATTGGACTCAATTTGACCCCTAGTTGACCAGGGGTCAAAATGACTAAAATACCCCTATGGGGTGTGAATAGTCATTTTGATCAAATGACCTCCAAATCAAATGCAGTCACTTCCAGCAAATTTCAAATGTCAAACCAAACCCATTGAACCCAGAACCAGCCCCTGGGTCAACCTGGTTGACCAAGTCAACCTAGTTGACCTAGAAGGCCCCTTTAGGGTCCAAACAGGTCATTTTGACCAAATGACCTCCCCAGACCTTGGGACCACTTCCATTGGTCTCCAAATATCATTTCAAATCTGTTGAACCCATTTCCAGACCCTGGACCCACCTGGTTGACCAAGTCAACCAGGGTTGACCTAAAAGGCCCATTAAGGGCCCAAATAGGTCATTTTGACCAAATGACCTCCCCAGACTTTGAGACCACCACCAGTAGACTCAGAATGTCATTCTGAACTGTTTGGACCCAGTCTCTGGCCCTAGGTCAACTTGGTTGACCAAGTCAACTCAGTTGACCCACTAAACCCTTTAAGAGCCCCAATAGGTCCATTTGATTTAAATGACCCATTTAAATCTTAGAAATACTTCTAACATATTCAAAACATCAAATCGAACTTGTCGAACCTGTACCCACCCCCTGGGTCAACCTGGTTGACTGAGTCAACCTAGGTTGACCTAGGTGTCCCTTAAGGATTCAAATGGGTTATTCCAACCCATTGGATCCAATCAAATCATTCAAACTCTCAAACTCATATCAAATAATATTTTAAACCTATCATAGGTCATATCATGAGAGTTTTGACCAAGTCAACACTTGGACACTTGGTCAAACTAGCCCAATCCCTTCTTTTAACATTCAAACTCTAAGGTTAAGCCATCAAACTCCCTTTGAGTTAACCCAAG
The DNA here is from genome assembly GCA_019925795.1 of Dendrobium chrysotoxum. Classification (NCBI taxonomy): domain Eukaryota; kingdom Viridiplantae; phylum Streptophyta; class Magnoliopsida; order Asparagales; family Orchidaceae; genus Dendrobium; species Dendrobium chrysotoxum. The sequence continues at coordinate 55,164,897 of CM034303.1, forward strand.
CAGCTCCCATGACCACTCCTTTGTCACCTCACCAGTCAACAAGTCAAGTTGACCGGTCAAACAGTCAAAACAAGGTATTAGGAGAGGTCAAAGTTGGTCAAATGACCTTTTAAACTTTAACCCTTCAAATTCAAGCCATTCCAGCAGTTCCAATAGACCCCTAGGCCTTCCCCCATGCCACCTCAGCTGCCATGTGGCATGGGGACCAGTCAAAATGTCAAATCTAGGTTGTAGGATGGTCAAACTTGGTCAAATGACCCCCTAAGCCTAATCTCCTCTAATCCAGCTCTCTCCAGCAGCTTAGGTGGAATCTAGAACTTTCTTAGGACTCATCCCAGCCCTTAGATCAAAATCAAATGGCTCTTAGCCATTCTACATGCTTGCATAAGGACAAAAAAACCTTTCCAACTAGGATGTCCTTCCCTTGTCCTTGCCTCCTGCTCCCAACCACCCTAGGGACACTTGGCAACATCATAGAGCTCAAACAAACCCATCCCGGCCACTGATTCAATTTGGAATGAATTGAATAGGGCAAAACTCTTTGAAAAGCCCTCATTCTCACCTTGATCCTCTCTCTCCAACCAGAGCTTCTAAGGTTTAGACTCCATTCTCCTAGAGCTCCCAAGGTACTCCTCCTCACTTTCCAAGCAAAATCCAGCCGGTCAAATCCCGTCGGCGGCCAGATTCCGGCGAGCTCACGTCAAGATCCGTCCAAGCCTGATAGTGCTCGATCCAAACGATATCAAGCTAAGGTGTCTTCAGCAATATTGAGCGTGGACAAACAACAATTTCAGAGAGCCCAAAAGCGGTTTAATCCGTCCATTATCAAGGTCAAAATCTCAAACCCTACTTTCTACACTTAGAGTTAATTAGCTTTTGAAAAAGCACTTTTCAAGCCTTGAAACCATACCCACATAATTTCTGTTCATCTATGCTTCTTATATTTAAAATTTCATTAAAAATAATTGATCTGATTGAGAGAACGAAGCATTTAATCGTTTTTAGGGCGTTAACGATAACCTTTGCGTTGGGACGAAATCTGGACCGTTAATTTCTCTGATCAACGGTTCCGATCTCGTCTTGCTATCTTACGGTCCGCCCGTGTATGCGCTCGCTGTTTCGTTGCGTCATTTGGCTTGATCAGAGCCATCCACTCGAAACAGCGGGCGATCAAACGGTTGGGATCGAAGGCTGACGTGGATAAGTAAAGCCGCGTCTGCGGCTTATGATTAGTTAATCATTTCGGCGGCGCAATGATTGCGCCGCCACCTGATGATTGACCCGCGGCCGGATCCCACCAATCCGACCGCGCCACGTGGCTTTTGCCGGCGCCAGCGCCGCCACTCCATTTAAAAATGTTTTTTTTTTTTTTTTTCTTTTTTTTTAAATCAATTTTCAAATTTTTTTTTTTATTTTTTTTTATAATAAATATTAAACAATAATATAGATATTATATATTAATACATTTCAGAAATTAAATAATTTTAATTCAGAATTATTATTAATTTAAATTTTATAATTATATATTTAAATTACATTAATATTAATTATTAATTATTATAAACTAATAATTAACCTTTAAATATTAAATATTTTATTTAAATATTAATCATTAAATATTAATTAATTTAAATAATTTACAACTTTAATTAATAATTGATTTTACTTAATATTTTAATTAATATTAAAAACTTTATAATATTATTTAATATTAACTGATTTTAAAATATTAATTAATATTAAACTATTTAATATTTAAATTAATATTAAATAGTTTATTATTTTAATTAATATTAAATGATTCATTTTTTTTTAATTAATAATTAAATTATTTAATTTTTTTTTTATTTAATATTAAATATTTTACAATTTTAGTTAAATATTGAATGATTTTAAAATTTTAATCAATCTTAAATTATTTAATATTATTTAAATGATTTTAAATATTTTAATAAATAATTAATTAATTTTCAATGATTTAATTAATTAATATTAAATCATTAATTAATTATTTTAAAAATTATTCTAATTTTGAAATTAAATCAATTCAAACTATATCTTATGTTTCCATTAATTAAATATTTAATTAATGATTAATGATTTAAACATTTTTTAAAAATTAATATATATATGTATGTATATACATTTAAATAATTTAAAAATTTCAGAAAACTCTCAAGTTTTAAATTAACTAATTTTAAAATTATTTTAATCATTAATTAATTTAAAATTATTTAAAAATCTATTTTAATTGGTTTAAACTTCAAAAATTCATAAGAAATTCATTTTAAATCAGAAAATTAAGTATAATATATCAAAATTTTCAGAAAATTAAGCACTTTAATTTGAAATCAAATTCAGAGATCAAAACTTGATTAATTTTAACTTATTTTGATTACTCAATTATTTTAATATTTAATTAATATCTAATTAAATATTAAGCCAATTATTTTAAAAATTAAGAAACTTATTTTCAAATGATCTTAATAGATCAGTAGGTCTCTCAATTAGATATTAAAATCACCCTAATCATATCTTAAGTATGCTTAATTTAAAACCTATATCTATATATAACCCTATAAATAGATTAAGTATATTTTGAAATTATTTTGAAATATATACATAAATACTTAAATATTTTAGGTTGAGAGATCTACTACGAAATTTTAAACATAGATCAACATACTTGAATAGAAATCACGTGGGAGTGCTAGTGAATGATTATAATCTAATCATTCATTAGTCTAATTAGGAATATTTAATTGGTATAAATCTTTGCATGCTTAAGGACATACACACACCACTTAGTTTAAGGCTCTCTTAGACATAGGATTGAATGTGTTTGTATATATATTTATCATGTATATGTTAATCAAGGGTTAGTATAAACTTTGATTCAAACCCACTCAAAACTAGTGACATTAAGGACAATAATTAAGGACCTAAGTTTAGAGAACTTAGAAAAATTCCAATAATTAGGATTCACTTCCTATTGACTTGAAACTCAAATCATTTAAACTTAGTGACACTCTCAGCCTTAAGGAAAAGTTTCACTGAATTCTGAGATCATTAAGCCCCTTAATTAACCTAATCAAACTTAAACCTTAATTAAGCCTTTAAAACTTCCAGAAATTCAGATAAATCAAATTTAAATCCAGAAATTACAATTAACCCCTCAAACTGACCAGAATTGAACCCTTAATCAATGAAAAATAAAATCCCCTTGACTTGACTTCAAAATTGAGTTTAATTTAAGTTTAATTTAAATTCAATATTTAATTAAATTAATTAATTAAAAATAATTAAAAATTCCAGAAAATTTCCAAACACTTGAAAATCACTCCTTAGGTCATTCCTGACCTTTGGAGTTGATTTCAAGGAGTTTGGAGATCATTTGGATTCAAATCATAAAAATGGTCTCTAATTAAACAATTTAAATAATTCATTAAATACTCAAAACTTCAAAAATTCATAACTAATTCAAATGAACTCCAAATTGAGCAAACTCAAAGGCATACAACTCATCTTAAGCTCTAATATTTATTAAAAATGTTAAGTTTCCAGAAATCAACTAATTTTGAAAAAGTCAACTTTTGGTCAAACTTAGTTCAAATTCAAGTCAAAACTTCAAACCTTCATAATAAAATGTAGAAAAATCCAATTTCAGTGTACTTACTGTCTAACTGATCGTATTAAGGTCTAATATTTTAATAAAATATTAAATTTCCAGAAAACACTTTAAATCAAAAAGTCAACTCTTAACCCTTTAATTAAATCATTAAAATAATCCAGAAAATATCAAAATTCAATAAATCATTCAAAATTCTAGAAAATATTAATTTGAACTTAAAACCAGCAACCAACTAATTCTAATTAAAATTTAATCAACCTTTCAAACCTTAATCAAACTCAAATCATTTAATTATATCGGGTACCACTGGGTAACCCAGGCCTACGAGGCTATTAAATTAGCCCCAAGGAAGGTGAAATAAACTTCACGGCCTCGGTGTGAAACAAAGGTGATATCCAACAAACAATTAAAATCAATTTTAAAATCAATTTCAAGTCATTAATATTTAAATGCAAATTAAATCTTCCTTTAAGCCTTCAACCAACTAGAACTTTAAACAACTTCAATCAAATCAATTACCTATTTAAGACATATCAAAGCCACACAGCCTACCTCACATACTTTAGATGGTTTCCTAGGACAACCAACTCTAGTCTTAGGTTAGGTCGGTGTTTACTTTTCTGCTGTGTGCCGGGTTTTCGAGCTTTTACTGCATGCTGTTTGCTAGTAGTAGAATTGATGTGTTTGTTTACTTATTTATTGCACTCTGTGATGTGATTGATTGTACGATTAGATCTACCCCTAGGTTAGGGACGATTTGTACTAATTCAATCTTATGCAGGTGGCCATGCTCATACAGGGCATAAAATTAAAGGGGGTAAAATCATAATTATTAAATTGCACAGGTGCTTCAGAAAATTGCTTAAGTCCCCCTTTAAATCAAAAAGAGCATGGCCAAGTGTGGCTGGTTTGAGCATTTAAATTTCAAATATATAACTGCTTGGGATGTCAAATACAAACTGTTGATTATTAGGATAACCCTGCAGGTTGTTGAGTCTAGATTTTTAATTTCAATTTGATGTAATTTGATTTAAATTGAGTTGTAATATTTAAAGTGGTTTGAGATTAAGATACTTAAACATCCAATTTGGAATCCAAAGAGGAAGGAACATCCCTTAGGGGAGAGTTCCTATCCATTTGGAGATCCAAATTAGGATGAAGTTCAAGTATCCAAAGAGAAAAGATAACACCCCTATTCAGGGGGAGTTTCTTTTCATTTGGATACCCAGACCCGATGATCCAAGGAGTTCTAAGGAGACGAAGAAGTGAAGAACGAGAAGAATCTCAAATCTCAAAGTCACTTGAGTCTTAGGAGTAGAATCCGGGTTGTAGTCAGTGGTACCCGGCCACTTTACTTTACTGCAGACCCTGGGTTGTATTATTAAGGGCACTTGCCTATGGACTTTCAGTTTGAGCATTTATTTAATTAATTTAATTAAATGTTGATTTGATTAATTGATGTTGATTGCGATTAAGGACCCACATGCTTTTAGTAGTTTTTTGGCGCTTATTGCATGTCGTATTTGATTTAGCCTGGAACCCGATCGGAGGCTCGTGAGGGTACGGTCATAAACTTCTTCTACTTAAACAAAACTTAAAAATTTTTAAGCTCAGATAGAAACTCTAACGCTCTTAAGAAGTAAGCCCGGACTCGCCGGGAGTTTTTCATGCATTCATATTGAACTTTTCTCTACCTTATTAGGCACCTCCCCGCCTGCGGGTTCTGGCAGACCACCTGACCTATTAGGGTGCAGTTCTGTCCAAGGGGATGTTGTGCAATCTCTAGGATAAAACCTTTTTTTTAAGCCTATTTTAAAACTGCTTCATATTGATTTAAGCATTTCATCGAGTCAACTAGCATGCATTGCATTAGATACAAATTAAAAATCGAGTCAAAATCTTAATTGCATTTTATTTAGACATTTAACCCAACATATGTTAAGGGGTCAATTAGGATCTGCTCTAGATGTCGACCCCAATTCTTTAAACCAATCTTAATCAATGTCCTTAACCACTCTACATTTAAAGACTTTGACTCATGGTTTTGAAAGCGTTTAGGTGGTTTAGCTGGCTCCCCAATCCAGGCCGGGGTAAGTCCAGATTGCATTGCATTAGCTAGGTTCTGGGTCACTGATTCTCAGTACCCATTTTAGACTTAGGTTCTGAGGCAATGTTCAATCTTAAGACCTCAATCTTTTGGGAATCTAATTCCCATTTTCTAATAAAATTGACCATTCAAATTAAAAATTTCTTTCAATCAAATTCAAGCCCAACACTTAGGACAGGTTGAGGTGTTTCTGAAGTAATTCAGAATCTCAAGACACCTCCTACTCTTCTTCCTTTGACTCCAGAAAGAACTGTTCAACATTGAACCATTCCCGGTTGAAAATTCTAGTCCCTACCTTCTTTGATATCAATCTTTGAATTCTTAAATGAAATTCGTATCGCTATTTTAATCGAGAGTTTTCGTAAGAAATTTTCTGGTTTCCTACGATGTAATTAACTACGAGGGCTTGCGCTCGTAGGAGATTTAGAAACCCAGACCAAATTTTCAAAATCAAGCTTTTTCAAAACCCTTAATTAATTATCTTTGGGAAATTCAAACCTAATGATCATTATCGTCATATTTAAACTATCGATAGTGATTGATATCTTCTTTCTCTAGATAGATATATCAATTACAATCGTAATTTTAATTATGAAATTAATGATCTCTTATCTGAATTATTATAGTTAAACAATGGATTAAACACTATTTTGATTCTTAGGGATCATATATTGTTTCTCCTTGAGTTTGACTACGATAATCAGATAAATTCAAATATTTATAATCTGAACCTATTAGGGAACGATATGTTCACTTTTCGAGGTGATATATCATTCATAATAAGTGTTCAATTATAAAATTTAAATTACAGAAATTAAATATTTCCCGAAGAAAATTAAACAATTTTCAAAATTATATTTTTCAATCAAACAAAAAAATGGCGACTCCGCTGGGGACAATCTCTCTCTCCATCTTTAATAGCGGTACGAATTTTGTTGCATCGGTAGTTTTGACTACCTTTCTTCCGTTGGTCCCTCTACCCATTTCTTCCTTGGGTGAGTGTGGCCAACTCAATTAAGACATGTGAAAAGAGAGGTGAGTGTAGGAAATCTCTCTCAAAGTCGGGCTTTGACATTTTGCCTCCAAGTTTATTGGTAGAGCAAAAGAGTCAGGCCAAGCTTGTCAAAATCTTTTTGCATATGTTGTAAACTTGCATGCGAATAAATCATAGCGTGCTAAGTTTCACAATTTACAGGAGATTTCTTTAACTTCAAAGTCATAATTTCAGTTGTCTAGCAAAATTTCATTGTCTTCAAATCTCAATCGATTCCTATATCCTATAATTATATATAGGATTGTAAGTCCTATAATTCAATATGTGTGATAGGATATAGATTCCTCTTCCAAATTTTAATCAAAAGTTTGAAATTTTCTAGTTAATCTAACCTTCGACATTTCAATCCCACATCACTAGTCGGAATGAAAGAGTCGGGTTAGCTTATAACATCTCCCCTGTTTTTGTAAACCGTTATGTTGAACATACGTTCAACACTTCGAGTTTCAAAATAAGGGGAGATGCTGCCGAAATTTTAAATTTTTCAAACACCTATTTTCAAGTCATAATAATCTTTGCAACTATATTATTGTAGTTGTATATCGTTAATGTACTTTCAACTTCTCCGGTTGTTTCAGTCCTTGACATGTCATTCTGAGTCACTCATCAGAATGAAAGAGTCAGGTTGATTTCTTAGAATCTCCCTCTTATAGGTTTGTAAACCGTTTTGTTGAACATATGTTCAACACTTCGAGTTTCAAAAGTAAGGGGAGATGCCGCCGGATTTTCAAAATTTTTTTCTCTTTTCAAAGTCAATCGAGTTCAAAATGCATTGCCATATATTTCTCTATAACTATTGTTGTAGCTTAATATATGCAATATTTATTCAAATTTATCCGGATAAATCAATCTTTGACATTTCATTTTAAATCATTCTTTCGAAATGTAAAGAGTCAAGTGATTTTCCCTAGCTTTCCCTAACATTTGTAAACCGTCGAGTTGAATGCAAATTCAACACCTCGAGTTTTAAAATAAGGGGGGGGGTGCTGCCGGAGATTCAAATTTTTAGAAAATATCCCTTCAATTCTCTTCAAGTTTTAATCATCACGTGTCGAATGTTCTTCTACAATACTTCTTGTAGATGAACATCGATAATTCAAATTCAATATTGATTTTCAGTGTCTTTCAAACTTTTGAACTTTGACATTTTATCTTTGATAAGATATAAAGGGTTGAGTTCCTTCCTGTAAAATTTTCCTTAATATTTGTAAACTGTCTTGTTGAATGCAAATTCAACACCTCAAGTTTCAAAAATAAGGGGAGATGCTGCCGGATTTTTGAGTCGTTCAAATTCCCTTTCAATTCAAAATCAATTTTCACTGTCACATGTACTACTACAACATTCTCTTGTAGTATAACATGTACTATTTCTAGATTCAAACTTAATCATCTAGTCTTTTCATCAAGTCAAATCTCTGACATCTTATCCCTAGCCTGATCAGTGGGATAAGAGAGTCGAGTCAAAACTCCTTGATTTTCTTTGATATTTTGTTAACTATTAAGTTGAAATCAAATCCGACTTATTGGTTTCAAATAGTCAAAGAAAATCTTTCAATTTTCAAAATTTCAAACCTCCGTCAAACTCTTTCAAATCAAATCCAGACCATTGTTGTTATACGTTCTCTACAACATTCTCTTGTAGTTGAACATAAACAACAAAAATTCAAATTTTCTTCAAGTCAAAATTGATGTCTATACTTTATCACTATATATCGGATTATAGTTCCCATAATTCGATTTATATGATAAAATATAGAAAATTTCTTGTCAAAATTCAATTTCAAAAGTTTGATTCAAGTCTCCTCTTTCAAATTTCAGACAATCAAACCTTCTGCAATGGCTGGGAAACTTCTGTTCTCTGTTGACCGAGACCTCCAAGTCGAAGAGTTAATTCATAGCAGTGCGATTCAGTTTGGGATGGGTTTCAAGACTTTGAAACTGTCTGTTAATGGTGGAACAATCATCAATCTCGCTGCTGAGGGCGAGAATGGTCCAGTAGTGGAACTAACGGTGGGAGCTACGAGTGACCTTCCCCCAGTGTTGGAACTGGCAGCAGGTGCTACCCTTACACCTTCTGCACCCTCAGTCCAGAGTGAGGACAAGAAAATTGAAATAAAATCTACTGTTGAGAAAGGGTCTTCTAGTTCTGCAGCACTGTTTGGCACTAAGAGTGCTAGGAAGAACTACCTGAGAAGGATAAGGAAGAAAATTACTAAATCAAGGAAGATAGCTGAACAGAAAGCCTTGAGTTTAGTTGAGCCTGAGGCTGCTGAGGAGCTGCCTATCCCTGCCTCTTCTCCACTCCTGAAAGGGAGTCGTTTTCACCCCCTCGCAGCTGCTGCAGGGGAGGAGAGAGTCACGCGGATTGCTAGCTCTCCACCTAGCCCAGTCGACTACACTGTTAAGAGAACCACCAGGGAGAAGAACACTTTGAGAACTAGGATGTTAAGGAACATCATTCACACCTGTGCTGCTGAGACAGGTCAGACCAAAGAACAATATGTAAGACACCTGAAGGGGGTGATCTCACATAAACTTGAGAAAGAAGTTTTGAAAGAAGAGAAATCTGAAGCAAGAAACCTGACTCCTCAGCCAGTGAGGAGAAACAAAAAGTTCGTTAAACAACCAGTTGCCTCAGTGTTAGTAGATGGATATCATTGGGTGCCTCGTCTCCCAACTGCCAAAACTGAGGAGATAGTTTTAACTGGGTCTGGTAGGAGTCACCCTCTCAGTGGTAGACCTCCAGTTCCCCCTTCAAGACTCTCAAAGTTGGCCCCTGTGATAGCCAAATCAAAAGGGATCGTCAAAGACTTACAACCAGTTGATGTTAAGGGCAAGAGGCCCATACTTTTGGATGAACCTTACGTGCCAATGAAGATAAGCAGAACTGTTGGAATTCAGATTAGAGAAATACCAGTTAAGACACCAGTTCAGCCACCAGTTTAGTTACCAGTCCAGTCACCTGTTAAGGTCCCCCGACTCTTTATTCAGGGATGTGAGGATTCTCCTCAGACTGATGTTGGAGTTCCTACAAGTCAAACTCCTTCGTCACCTGTTAAGTTAGATATCCCTCACCCTATTGAGGATGTCACCCTCACGACTACCGACCCCGGGACAGTCGGAGGGGAGGGGACAGAACTTGAGGATGATCAAGAAATGTTGGATCAGTTAGTGGCAGAACCTACTGCTGATGATTTGAAAATCCAAGAGGTCCTCACCCAGTTCGGAGATGAGGAATTTGAAGAGATGATTAACTATAAAGGATACTTACCAATCGATCTCGAGTCAATTGAGGGTAGACCGGTCGATGAGGTGGTACAGGAAATAAGGGACATACTTAAAAATAAGGCAATTGAAGCCTTTGATCCAGAAGCAGATGATCTAATGGAAGAAGATTCAGCTGGGAACATTTGTATGGTTGAGACCAGAGCATCAAATAAAGATGCTGAGCCTTCAAGACACCGATCTGGTAAAGAAGAAGCCTCTGCAGCAGTAAATTCAGACTCTGATGGATCAATTAAATTGAATGAGAAAGATGAATACATTAAGAGTCTGGAGAACAAGATTGAACAGATGATGCTCAGAATGGAACAAATGCAGAACCAGATAATCAAGGCACAGCAATCTCAATCCGAGCAGTTGCAACCTACAACACATACAGTGGGTGAGCACAGCAGGAAAACAGAATCAAGTCCTAGAACTCCAGAGGTTGCTTCCCCAACCTCTCCAGCCGACAAAGATATCCGCCAGATGATCGAAACCCAGGTAAGGGAGGCCTTAGCCCATTCTCAAGGGACTGTATCTATTCCAAAGGGTAGACCCTACCCTGAAGAATATGATTCAGTTTCCTATCCTAAAGGCTTTGTGCCACCTTCATTCAAAGTTTTTAGTGGTTTAGAAAACCCAAGACAGCACCTGGCCCACTTCCGAGCGAGCTGTTGCAACGCAGGAGGGTCAGATGCTCTACTCTTTCGCCAGTTTGTGAGTAGTCTATCCGGTATTGCTTTTGAGTGGTACGCAGATTTACCTAATGGTTCAGTGAAAACATTCACAGAGCTCGAGAGTCTATTCTTAAAGAGATTCTCAGGAGCTCAGCAGCGTGTAACCGTTGGTGATCTCGTCATCGAAAAACAAAAACCGGGAGAGTCTTTGGTTGAATACATCTTGAGATGGCGAAATCTCTCGATGAAGTGTGAACCCCAGTTGCAAGAGCAACATGCAGTGGAGATTCTTTTAAAGAACATCCACGGGCCTATTGCTTTTCTCCTGAAGGGTTTCACTATCAAAACCTTTGAAAAACTTTTGAATAAGGCTAGTAATCTACAGGAAGAGGCTTCCAAAATGCCATTCCTGAAGGATTCTACTGAGGAAAAGAAAGCTAGCAAACCATTGAAGTCCTTTGAAAAGAGAACAGCAATGGTTTCAGCTGTTGATAAGGGGAAGAAACCAATGAATGTTCAATCCAGTAATTCTCCAACACAACAAACTCAGAAATCTCCACCTTTTCAGGTAACTTCTCAACCTACAAGAGATTCTCACCCGATTTCTTTTAAAGAGAGATTGGCTCGTACATATCCATTTAAAAGAGAGTCGGTGAGAAAGATCTTTAAAAGTCTTCAGAAGAAGCCAGATTTTCGATTGCCGGAGGCCAAGAAGCCGGAAGAGGCAAATAAGAAGGATGATCCAACTTTTTGCCCCTACCATCGCATGTTAGGCCACACAATCGAAGACTGCATCGTCTTCAAAGATTGGCTAGAAAAGAACTTCCGTCAAGGTAATATTATAATTCCAAAGGAGTACCTGGTCGATCCGGATCAGGGGTCTATCAAATCTATCTCAGGTATGAATTCTAACTCTTCTCTGTCCATTGAAGATGGTTGGGATATAGCACTATCCCGGGCATTTAAAAAGTCGATTAATAAATCTTTTCGTCTTTCTCAACAGTTACCGACGAGAGCCCGGGACCCGATCTGGGAGGTTGACCTCGAGGCTTCGCAGGAGGACGTTGGGACAGTTTCCTCTCCAGTAGTCTTAGGAACTACTGTACTGAATAAAAATGAAAAGAGTGAACTTTCTGTAGAGAGGAAATTTGTTGATGAGAGATCTGTACAAGTGGTTGATGGTGGCTCAAAACCTCTGTCACCACTGAAATTATCTGACTTTTACTTTGCCCCATCAAAAGCAAAGGGTCGAAAATTAAATAAAAAGTCTGATCCTTCTGCCCATATTTTGATGATTAATGTTGAGAATCAAGATGTTAATGACTCTTCTATTGAAAATAATCAAGAACAAGTTGAGATCAATCAAGAAATTCAAACACTCAACTCTCCAGATTTGACTCTTCAAGAGAGAAACGAATCTGATGTCTTATCAGATAGTGAAACCCCTGAAATTAACTTTCAAGGGAGTCCTGTCGTGATAGACTTCTCAGATTCGGACTCTCGTTCAGATAACGACAATCAATCGCCTAAGGAGAGCGTAGACTCCCCTGTAGTTTGTTCTTCCGATGAAGTCGTGCAAGTACAATTACGTGGTGGGAAGGTCTTACCCCCTAGGCTACCTCCTCAGGATAAAGGAAAACAAGTTGTTTCTGATGATCCAATTCAAATCCCCGCTCAACAATCAATTCCAATTCTTTCAAATCCACCGGGTCCCAACGTTAATGTTCCAAGTGTTGATTACAACGTCTTAGCTCACCTTAGAAAGTTGCCTGCCAAATTGAGCATTTATGATGCCCTTGTCCTTTCAAAAGAGATGAGGGAAACTCTAATTAAAGCACTTCTCGACCCAGAGATTTGCTTAGCTCAATTAGCCTCAACTTCCAAGGAAGAAGCTTTGTACTTTAAAGAAATCCCTGGGGTTACCTTCTCTGACGAAGATTTACTCCTTGGAACTGCCGACCACAATCGTCCACTTTACATCACAGTAAATGTGGGCAAGTTTAAGTTATCAAGAGTTCTAGTTGACCCGGGTGCATCGGTCAACGTGATGAACATAAAGACTCTCGCATACCTTAGAATTGATACTAGCAAGCTCTCAACTGATAAGTTAGTGCTTCGTGGGTTCAATGAGAAGGGCGAGAAGGCTTTAGGTTCAGTTACCCTTCTTCTAGAAATAGGAGAATTGAAAACGGAAGCGAAATTTCATATAATCGATTCGGCAACGTCCTTTAACGCGCTCCTAGGAAGGCCCTGGATCCATGAGTATAGGATGGTTCCTTCTACCCTACATCAATGCATCAAGTACCAACGAGATGGCATTGAATTTGAAATTAAGGGTGATCTGCAACCATTCTCTATTCACGAGATCGGGATCTACGAGGATGCAGCGTACTACGTACCTAAAGGGTCCACTACTTGTTCTAAAGTAGAGATCAATGTCAAGGAGGAAAAGGTAGAAAGTCAAGGTTCAAAAGCAATTCAAAGATTGAGAAAAGAAAAAGTCAAAAATCAAAAGAGACAAAACTCAAGTAGTGAAGACGACGTCGAACGTGTGATCTTCAGGCCTCCAAACATTGTACCTCAAAGAGGTGGGAGGATGGCCCAAAGAGCACGCGGTCGAGGTCGCCCTTCAATTGAAAAAAGAAATTCCCCGATCTACGTCGAACTTGAAACAAGTTCTGATGAAGATTCAAGAAAAAGGGGTGCCAGATTTGCTTTTGATTATACAAAAATCAATCCTCCTCCGAAGTTTGATCTCACTTTAGAATCGGATAGCGATCAGGAGGATACAAAATTAAATATTCAAAGTGACGAGCCTGAATTGAGTTTGTATGAAAAGCTTAATAGAACGGTTGAATCCTTAACCTTAACCCCACTGTCTGCTGACAGGGTCTCAGGGTTAGTAGTTAAGGATGCTCCGAACTTAGATGGAGAAGTAAGGAAAGCCAAGAAGTTCTTCCCTGGCTCTTCCTCTTCAAGGAATGAAGATGATGTAATCCTTGAAGAGGCAAATTTCAATGAATTAATGGAATTACCTTTTGGCTACTTTCCTGCTGGTGTTAAGTCTCTTATTTCTAAAGGTTTTGCTCCGAGTCAATGGACTAAGGGTCAGGCTAGATACCACGAAAGTCTTTGGAATTCAAAATTTAATAAACATTGGACCAGTGGTATCGGCTTTAGTACCGTTAGATCATTTGACGATGATGAATTTTGTTTAATGATAACTAGTCGTCCTGAATTTAAAAATGTCCCTACTGAAGTCATTGATTCATTCGATGGACTTTGTTTGGAGACTTTTGATGATTCTGACGAACTTCAGGTTCGGGATGCACCCCCTGAATTCGAAGAAGAAATTAAATCAACAGTCGATGAACTTAAAGAGATCAACCTTGGAACAGAGGATGACCCTCGCCCCACTTTCATAAGTTCTTTGTTGAGTGAGGATGAGTCTAAGGATCTAATTCAACTTCTATCCGAGTTTAAAGATTGCTTCGCCTGGACATACGACGAAATGCCGGGGTTGTCCGCTGACGTAGCAGTCCATAAACTTGGAATCCGGCACGATGCCATTCCTGTCAAGCAAGCTCCACGACGTATGCGTCTAGAGATCGAACAACAAGTCGTTTCTGAAGTCAAGAAGTTGGCAGAGGCTGGATTTATTCGAGAAGAACAATATCCTTCTTGGGTAGCCAGCGTTGTGCCAGTTCGAAAGAAAAATGGTCAAATCCGGGTCTGTGTTGACTATAGAGACCTGAACAAGGCATGTCCTAAGGATGAATTTCCTTTGCCAATCCCAGAACTCATGGTGGACATTGCCTCCTCGCATGTTGTTTTCTCCTTTATGGATGGCTCGTCTGGTTATAATCAAATCAAGATGGCCCCAGAAGATGAGAGAAACACTGCATTCAGAAGTCCTATAGGGATCTTTTGTTATAAAGTGATGCCCTTTGGCCTCAAAAATGCTGGTGCAACCTACCAGCGGGCCATGACTCATATCTTTGATGACTTAATACATAATCAAGTCGAATGTTACATCGACGATTTAGTCGTCAAGAGTAGAGTGAAAGAGGCTCATCTTTATGATTTAAGAACTGTTTTCGAGCGGTTGCGCCGCTACGACCTTAAAATGAATCCCTTGAAGTGCGCTTTCGGCGTCACGTCAGGGAAGTTCTTAGGTTTCGTAGTCAGGCACCGTGGAATCGAAATTGATCCGGCCAAAATTGAAGCTATCTTAAATATGCCGCCTCCTAAGAGTCTCACTCAACTGAGATCCCTCCAGGGCAGGCTGGCGTATATAAGAAGATTTATTTCTAATCTTTCTGGAAGATGTCAACCATTCTCTGTCCTAGCTAAAAAGGACGCCAAATTCATTTGGGACGAGAAATGTCAAAATGCTTTCGAAAATATCAAACAATACCTGACAAATCCGCCAGTTTTGGCAGCCCCCATTCCGGGAAGACCCTTAATCCTTTACACTGCAGCCCTTGACGAATCTCTTGGGGCTCTTCTAGCTCAAATCAATGACGATGGGAAAGAGAATGCCCTCTATTACCTGAGTCGGAGATTACTTCCGACGGAAATCCGATACCCTGCAATTGAGAAACATTGCCTTGCCTTAGTCTTTGCAGCACAAAAACTGAGACATTACATGCTTTCTCATCAGGTCAGTCTGATTTCCAGTGTCAACCCCCTGCAATATCTTATGACCCGGCCCACGTTGTCAGGACGTCTAGCTCGTTGGTCTATGATATTGTTACAATTTGAAATCACTTTCATTCCCCTGCGTGCTGTGAAAGGGCAGGCCGTCGCCGACTTCCTTGCGGCACACCCGCTACCGGCAGAATCTCCTCTAAATGATGATTTACCCGACGAGCAAATCATGAGTTTCGAGGAATCTAATGTCCAAACCTGGGAAATGTATTTTGATGGTGCAGCATCCTCTCAAAGGGGCAAAACACCTCAATCTACTATTCCTGGAAAAGCCGGAGTCGGTCTGGTTTTCATAACACCGGATAAGGGAATGATGCACTTTTCCTACCATTTATCAGAACCTTGTACGAACAACGAAGCTGAGTACGAAGCTTTGATAACTGGTCTGGAACTTGCAATCCTAATGGAGATTAAAGAGATTAAGATCTATGGTGACTCTCAGCTGGTGATCAACCAAGTTGCAGGGACCTATAAGGTTTTGAATCCTAAACTCCTGAAATATCACCAATACACAATGCACCTACTCGAGAAAATTCCCATTGTAACTATGTATAGGGTTCCTCGTGGAAGCAATTCCTCGGCGGATGCCCTAGCAAAGCTTGCAAAGGAATTTGCTTGCCCAGAAGAAGATTTCATCCCTATAGAAGTTCAGGGTCGTCAAGTCTTGTCCCCTGTAGACATGGAATACCTCAACAATCAATCTTCCCAGGTCCTCTCTACATCTTCAGCAGTCGATGAAGAACAAGATTGGAGACAACCAATAATCAAATATTTGCAAGAAGGCAAGCTTCCTCACGACAGGTCTCTTGCCAACCAAATTAAGAAACGTGCCCTATCATATGCACTAGTCAACGATACGTTGTACCGACGATCGTTCGATCAGATGTGGCTCCGTTGTTTAGACAAACGAGAGGCCCTGAAGATCGTTAACGAAGTCCATGCTGGACTGTGCGGTGCTCATCAATCGGGTCCTAAGATGAAAATGAAAATCAAAAGACTTGGTTACTACTGGCCTACGATGATTGACGATTGCATGAAAATTGCAAAATGTTGTCATCAATGCCAAGTTCATGGTGTGGTTTTACATCAGCCGCCTAATGTGTTGCATCCTACGATAGCCTCGTGGCCCTTCGAAAGTTGGGGCACGGATATCGTCGGGCCAATTGACCCTCCTTCTTCAAGGGGTCATCGCTTCATTTTAGCAGCGACTGATTACTTTTCAAAGTGGGCAGAAGCGGTCCCACTAAGAAATGTAACATCACATCATGTAATGAAATTCTTTCGTGACCATATTGTATATCGATTCGGCGTGCCTCGCAGAATCATATCCGATAATGGGTCCGCTTTCAAGTCTACAAAAATCAATAACTTTGCAAGTCGCCACGGTATTGATTGGAGATACTCAACGATCTATTACCCACGGGCTAATGGATTGGCTGAGGCCTTCAACAAAACCCTGGTACAAATCATCAAAAAGACCCTGGATGATAATAAACGTCAGTGGGATGAGAGGTTGGTGGAAGCTTTGTGGGCCTACAGGACCACATATCGAACCCCGACCCAATCCACACCGTTTGCACTAGTGTATGGGTCCGAGGCCGTACTCCCTCTGGAAATTCAAATCCCTTCACTCAGAACTGCAGTCCAGAGTCAGATCACAACAGAACAGAATGCACAACTTCGACTTGAAGAACTTGAGGGTCTTGAAGAACGTCGTCTCCAAGCCCAGCAGAATCTAGAACTCTATAAAGCCAGAATGGTTCAAGCTCACGATAAGTTAGTGCGACCTAGAACCTTCCGAGTAGGCGACTTGGTCTTGGTTCTTCGGAGGCCTATCTTAGCCCACCGAAAGCTCGGTGGAAAGTTTGAACCAACCTGGGAAGGACCCTTCGTAGTGGAAACAGTTTACGAAGGAGGCTCGTATCAGCTAGTGGATTGTAAAGGAAATCACCCGATGCTTCCTGTAAACGGGCGATTCCTGAAAAAATACTATGCTTGATGTAGCTCGAATTTCGAATCAATAAAATTTTCAAATTTTGAATCTATTCAGCTCAATTTTGTTCAAGTTTTGAAAATTCAAAATCAAATTCAAGATGAATCAAAGTCAAATCAACTTTCAAATTCAAATTTTCAAATTCAGAATAATCCAAATCAAATTCAAAACACATCTTCAAATTCAAAACTCAATCAATTCAAATTCAAAAATCATTCAATTTTTAAGTTCCAAAATCCAGATCCGATCTTCTGTGTGAAGCAAGTTTCCTTCACATACGATCATTCCAGATCCGATCCTCTATATAGAGCAAGTTTCCTCTATATACGATCAATCCAGACCCGATCCTCTGTATCGAGCAAGTTTCCTCTATACACGATCATTCCAGACTCGATCTTCTGTGTGAAGCAAGTTCCCTTCATACATGATCATCTAGACCTGATTTTCTGTGTGAAGCAAGTTCCCTTCACACATGATCATCTAGACCTGATCTTCTGTGTGAAGCAAGTTTCCTTCACATACGATCATTCCAGATCCGATCCTCTATATAGAGCAAGTTTCCTCTATATACGATCAATCCAGACCCGATCCTCTGTATAGAGCAAGTTTCCTCTATACACGATCATTCCAGACTCGATCTTCTGTGTGAAGCAAGTTCCCTTCACACATGATCATCTAGACCTGATCTTCTGTGTGAAGCAAGTTTCCTTCACATATGATCATCCTGATCCGATCCTCTATATAGAGCAAGTTTCCTCTATATACGATCAATCCAGACCCGATCCTCTGTATAGAGCAAGTTTCCTCTATACACGATCATTCCAGACTCGATCCTCTATGTAAAGCAAATTTCCTTTACATACGATCACTCCAGATCTGATTCTGTGTAAAGCAATGCTTCCTTCTCACAGGATCATCCAGTTTTCTTTTCCTTAAGGTTAGATGTGAGTCATCGTGCTTTCTATCCTTAGGATTAGATCCGCTAGTGATGGAGTACGCCCTTCGTGGCACCATCCTAGCTTCTTCCAATTTTCTTTTCCTTAAGGTTAGATGTGAGTCATCGTGCTCTCTTTCCTTAAGATTAGATCTTCTAGTGGTGGAATACGCCCTCTGTGGCACCATTCTAGGTTCAAAATCCAGATCTGACCTTCTGTGGGGAGCAATACTTCTTTCCCTCAGGGTCCTCCAGTCTTCTTCTCCTTAAGGACAAATGTGAGTCATCGTGCTTTCTTTCCTTAGGATTAGATCTACCAGCGACGGATAACGCCCTCTGCGACACCATTCTAGTTTCAAAATTCAAATTTTCTAAGTCTGATCTCCTATAGGAAGCAATACTATCTTCCTATAAGATCGTCCAGTTATCTTTTCTTCAGAATAAATATTCTCCTTCTCTTAAGATTAAACTCCCCAGTGATGGAATAAGTCCTCTATGGCACCGTCCTGGGTTTAATTTCAAAATCCAGTTCTCTCTTCCTTAGGATAGGTTATCCTTCCTTCCCTTGGGATTAGACTTCCTAGTGATGGAGTAAGTCCTCTATGGCACCGTCCTGGAATCAATCTCAATCAAGTTTCCTTTTCCTGTAAGGATAGGATTCTTTCCTTTCCTTAGGATTAGATCCACTAGTGGTAGAGTATGCTGTTTCCAGCACTACCCTAGTATCCTTTCAAATCTAGTTTTCTAAGGTTAGGATTTTCCTTTCTCTTATAATCAAATTCATACTTGATCCTCTATAGTTAGGAGTTCTTCCTTTCTATATGATCATCCAGACCTTCTTTTCCTTTAGGGTAGGACTTCCCTTCCTTTAGGATTAGATCTACTAGTGGTAGAGTACGCTACCTCAGCACTACCCTAGTATTATTTCAAATTCAATCTTCTAGGGCCAGGATCTCCTTCCCTTAGATTCATTTCAAATTTAATCTTCTGAGGTTGGACTTTCCTTTTCCTTAAAATCAAATCCGATTTCAATCCTTTATAGTTAGGAGTTTTTCCTTCCTATAGGATCACCCAGACTTCCTTTTCCTTTAAGGTTAGGATTCTCCTACCCTCAGGACCAGACCCACTAGTGGTAGAGTACGCTTTTCCTAGCACTATCCTAGTATCTATTCAAACCCCGATTCCCCAGGAATAGATTTTTCTTTCCCTTAGGATCAAAACTCCAGACTTGACCATTCTATTCGGTCAACACCAATATGTGCAATAGAACTACATTCTATTACACATATTGGGGGTCCATTTGTTGACCTCATCTTTGTATGAGCTCAGTAGGACCAATCCAGACCTTAGGATCTTTTCAATCCTTAGGATTAATTTTAACCCTAGGATCAATCTGATCTTAGATCAATCTAGACTTTAAGATCAATCCAAATTCAAATCAATCCTGACCCCAGATCAATGAAATTTAAGACAAATCTAGATTCTAGGATTCTCCTAGACTTCAGACCCTAGGATCTATTCTAGACCCTAGGATTCTACCTGACTCTAGATCATATGATCTTCTTAGACCCTAGGATCTATTCTAGACCACAAGATTCCCCTAGATCCTTCTAGATCTTAGGATCATTCTAGACTTTAGGATCTTCCTAGAATCTAGGCTTTAGGATCTATTTTAGATCCTAAGATTCTTGTAGATCCTAAACCCTAGGACTTTTAGACTCTAGGATCTTCCTAGACTTCAGTCCTTAGGATCTATTTTAAACCCTAGGATTAATTCAAGTTCTAGATCAATCTACCCTCCAGATTATTCTAGATCTTGGGATTTTCCTAGATCTACAGCTTAAGACTTTCCTAGACCCTAGGATTCTCTTATACCCCAGGTTTTTGGATCTACCTAGATTCTAGGATCAGCATAGATCTTAGATCAATCTAGATCTAGGATTAATCCAAACCTTCATTCAATTAAAACTTCAATCAATCCAGACTTTAATCCATATCCTTAATTCAAACCCTGATCAAAATCCAGCTCAAAACCAGACTTCCAGACTCAAATCCAAGGCCAAAGGTTTAAGTCCTGAAAGCCTTTTCAAGCAAATCTTTGAACATTTCAAAACCATATCAGATGACCTCTGATTCAGGATCCGTCAGTTCCACACTGATATGACATGTATTTAGAGGCAACCCTCCAAATTTGAGCTCATTCTGAGATCTCTAACCTCAGAAACTGAATTGAAATCCAAAGGCTGTAAAACCTTCAAATATTTACAGTCCATGCCACTGGACCTACCACTCAGTGGATTTTGACCCTGGAGCTTTCTCCAAAGCCTCCAACCACCTCCAAACCCTTGATTATGACCCATTGAGCAATAAACTGCATTTTATTGGACTCAATTTGACCCCTAGTTGACCAGGGGTCAAAATGACTAAAATACCCCTATGGGGTGTGAATAGTCATTTTGATCAAATGACCTCCAAATCAAATGCAGTCACTTCCAGCAAATTTCAAATGTCAAACCAAACCCATTGAACCCAGAACCAGCCCCTGGGTCAACCTGGTTGACCAAGTCAACCTAGTTGACCTAGAAGGCCCCTTTAGGGTCCAAACAGGTCATTTTGACCAAATGACCTCCCCAGACCTTGGGACCACTTCCATTGGTCTCCAAATATCATTTCAAATCTGTTGAACCCATTTCCAGACCCTGGACCCACCTGGTTGACCAAGTCAACCAGGGTTGACCTAAAAGGCCCATTAAGGGCCCAAATAGGTCATTTTGACCAAATGACCTCCCCAGACTTTGAGACCACCACCAGTAGACTCAGAATGTCATTCTGAACTGTTTGGACCCAGTCTCTGGCCCTAGGTCAACTTGGTTGACCAAGTCAACTCAGTTGACCCACTAAACCCTTTAAGAGCCCCAATAGGTCCATTTGATTTAAATGACCCATTTAAATCTTAGAAATACTTCTAACATATTCAAAACATCAAATCGAACTTGTCGAACCTGTACCCACCCCCTGGGTCAACCTGGTTGACTGAGTCAACCTAGGTTGACCTAGGTGTCCCTTAAGGATTCAAATGGGTTATTCCAACCCATTGGATCCAATCAAATCATTCAAACTCTCAAACTCATATCAAATAATATTTTAAACCTATCATAGGTCATATCATGAGAGTTTTGACCAAGTCAACACTTGGACACTTGGTCAAACTAGCCCAATCCCTTCTTTTAACATTCAAACTCTAAGGTTAAGCCATCAAACTCCCTTTGAGTTAACCCAAGCAGCTCCCATGACCACTCCTTTGTCACCTCACCAGTCAACAAGTCAAGTTGACCGGTCAAACAGTCAAAACAAGGTATTAGGAGAGGTCAAAGTTGGTCAAATGACCTTTTAAACTTTAACCCTTCAAATTCAAGCCATTCCAGCAGTTCCAATAGACCCCTAGGCCTTCCCCCATGCCACCTCAGCTGCCATGTGGCATGGGGACCAGTCAAAATGTCAAATCTAGGTTGTAGGATGGTCAAACTTGGTCAAATGACCCCCTAAGCCTAATCTCCTCTAATCCAGCTCTCTCCAGCAGCTTAGGTGGAATCTAGAACTTTCTTAGGACTCATCCCAGCCCTTAGATCAAAATCAAATGGCTCTTAGCCATTCTACATGCTTGCATAAGGACAAAAAAACCTTTCCAACTAGGATGTCCTTCCCTTGTCCTTGCCTCCTGCTCCCAACCACCCTAGGGACACTTGGCAACATCATAGAGCTCAAACAAACCCATCCCGGCCACTGATTCAATTTGGAATGAATTGAATAGGGCAAAACTCTTTGAAAAGCCCTCATTCTCACCTTGATCCTCTCTCTCCAACCAGAGCTTCTAAGGTTTAGACTCCATTCTCCTAGAGCTCCCAAGGTACTCCTCCTCACTTTCCAAGCAAAATCCAGCCGGTCAAATCCCGTCGGCGGCC
Source organism: Dendrobium chrysotoxum (assembly GCA_019925795.1). NCBI lineage: Eukaryota > Viridiplantae > Streptophyta > Magnoliopsida > Asparagales > Orchidaceae > Dendrobium > Dendrobium chrysotoxum. Next base: position 55,187,229 of record CM034303.1, read on the forward strand.
AGATTCCGGCGAGCTCACGTCAAGATCCGTCCAAGCCTGATAGTGCTCGATCCAAACGATATCAAGCTAAGGTGTCTTCAGCAATATTGAGCGTGGACAAACAACAATTTCAGAGAGCCCAAAAGCGGTTTAATCCGTCCATTATCAAGGTCAAAATCTCAAACCCTACTTTCTACACTTAGAGTTAATTAGCTTTTGAAAAAGCACTTTTCAAGCCTTGAAACCATACCCACATAATTTCTGTTCATCTATGCTTCTTATATTTAAAATTTCATTAAAAATAATTGATCTGATTGAGAGAACGAAGCATTTAATCGTTTTTAGGGCGTTAACGATAACCTTTGCGTTGGGACGAAATCTGGACCGTTAATTTCTCTGATCAACGGTTCCGATCTCGTCTTGCTATCTTACGGTCCGCCCGTGTATGCGCTCGCTGTTTCGTTGCGTCATTTGGCTTGATCAGAGCCATCCACTCGAAACAGCGGGCGATCAAACGGTTGGGATCGAAGGCTGACGTGGATAAGTAAAGCCGCGTCTGCGGCTTATGATTAGTTAATCATTTCGGCGGCGCAATGATTGCGCCGCCACCTGATGATTGACCCGCGGCCGGATCCCACCAATCCGACCGCGCCACGTGGCTTTTGCCGGCGCCAGCGCCGCCACTCCATTTAAAAATGTTTTTTTTTTTTTTTCTTTTTTTTTAAATCAATTTTCAAATTTTTTTTTTATTTTTTTTTATAATAAATATTAAACAATAATATAGATATTATATATTAATACATTTCAGAAATTAAATAATTTTAATTCAGAATTATTATTAATTTAAATTTTATAATTATATATTTAAATTACATTAATATTAATTATTAATTATTATAAACTAATAATTAACCTTTAAATATTAAATATTTTATTTAAATATTAATCATTAAATATTAATTAATTTAAATAATTTACAACTTTAATTAATAATTGATTTTACTTAATATTTTAATTAATATTAAAAACTTTATAATATTATTTAATATTAACTGATTTTAAAATATTAATTAATATTAAACTATTTAATATTTAAATTAATATTAAATAGTTTATTATTTTAATTAATATTAAATGATTCAATTTTTTTTAATTAATAATTAAATTATTTAATTTTTTTTTTATTTAATATTAAATATTTTACAATTTTAGTTAAATATTGAATGATTTTAAAATTTTAATCAATCTTAAATTATTTAATATTATTTAAATGATTTTAAATATTTTAATAAACAATTAATTAATTTTCAATGATTTAATTAATTAATATTAAATCATTAATTAATTATTTTAAAAATTATTCTAATTTTGAAATTAAATCAATTCAAACTATATCTTATGTTTCCATTAATTAAATATTTAATTAATGATTAATGATTTAAACATTTTTTAAAAATTAATATATATATGTATGTATATACATTTAAATAATTTAAAAATTTCAGAAAACTCTCAAGTTTTAAATTAACTAATTTTAAAATTATTTTAATCATTAATTAATTTAAAATTATTTAAAAATCTATTTTAATTGGTTTAAACTTCAAAAATTCATAAGAAATTCATTTTAAATCAGAAAATTAAGTATAATATATCAAAATTTTCAGAAAATTAAGCACTTTAATTTGAAATCAAATTCAGAGATCAAAACTTGATTAATTTTAACTTATTTTGATTACTCAATTATTTTAATATTTAATTAATATCTAATTAAATATTAAGCCAATTATTTTAAAAATTAAGAAACTTATTTTCAAATGATCTTAATAGATCAGTAGGTCTCTCAATTAGATATTAAAATCACCCTAATCATATCTTAAGTATGCTTAATTTAAAACCTATATCTATATATAACCCTATAAATAGATTAAGTATATTTTGAAATTATTTTGAAATATATACATAAATACTTAAATATTTTAGGTTGAGAGATCTACTACGAAATTTTAAACATAGATCAACATACTTGAATAGAAATCACGTGGGAGTGCTAGTGAATGATTATAATCTAATCATTCATTAGTCTAATTAGGAATATTTAATTGGTATAAATCTTTGCATGCTTAAGGACATACACACACCACTTAGTTTAAGGCTCTCTTAGACATAGGATTGAATGTGTTTGTATATATATTTATCATGTATATGTTAATCAAGGGTTAGTATAAACTTTGATTCAAACCCACTCAAAACTAGTGACATTAAGGACAATAATTAAGGACCTAAGTTTAGAGAACTTAGAAAAATTCCAATAATTAGGATTCACTTCCTATTGACTTGAAACTCAAATCATTTAAACTTAGTGACACTCTCAGCCTTAAGGAAAAGTTTCACTGAATTCTGAGATCATTAAGCCCCTTAATTAACCTAATCAAACTTAAACCTTAATTAAGCCTTTAAAACTTCCAGAAATTCAGATAAATCAAATTTAAATCCAGAAATTACAATTAACCCCTCAAACTGACCAGAATTGAACCCTTAATCAATGAAAAATAAAATCCCCTTGACTTGACTTCAAAATTGAGTTTAATTTAAGTTTAATTTAAATTCAATATTTAATTAAATTAATTAATTAAAAATAATTAAAAATTCCAGAAAATTTCCAAACACTTGAAAATCACTCCTTAGGTCATTCCTGACCTTTGGAGTTGATTTCAAGGAGTTTGGAGATCATTTGGATTCAAATCATAAAAATGGTCTCTAATTAAACAATTTAAATAATTCATTAAATACTCAAAACTTCAAAAATTCATAACTAATTCAAATGAACTCCAAATTGAGCAAACTCAAAGGCATACAACTCATCTTAAGCTCTAATATTTATTAAAAATGTTAAGTTTCCAGAAATCAACTAATTTTGAAAAAGTCAACTTTTGGTCAAACTTAGTTCAAATTCAAGTCAAAACTTCAAACCTTCATAATAAAATGTAGAAAAATCCAATTTCAGTGTACTTACTGTCTAACAGATCGTATTAAGGTCTAATATTTTAATAAAATATTAAATTTCCAGAAAACACTTTAAATCAAAAAGTCAACTCTTAACCCTTTAATTAAATCATTAAAATAATCCAGAAAATATCAAAATTCAATAAATCATTCAAAATTCTAGAAAATATTAATTTGAACTTAAAACCAGCAACCAACTAATTCTAATTAAAATTTAATCAACCTTTCAAACCTTAATCAAACTCAAATCATTTAATTATATCGGGTATCACTGGGTAACCCAGGCCTACGAGGCTATTAAATTAGCCCCAAGGAAGGTGAAATAAACTTCACGGCCTCGGTGTGAAACAAAGGTGATATCCAACAAACAATTAAAATCAATTTTAAAATCAATTTCAAGTCATTAATATTTAAATGCAAATTAAATCTTCCTTTAAGCCTTCAACCAACTAGAACTTTAAACAACTTCAATCAAATCAATTGCCTATTTAAGACATATCAAAGCCACACAGCCTACCTCACATACTTTAGATGGTTTCCTAGGACAACCAACTCTAGTCTTAGGTTAGGCCGGTGTTTACTTTTCTGCTGTGTGCCGGGTTTTCGAGCTTTTACTGCATGCTGTTTGCTAGTAGTAGAATTGATGTGTTTGTTTACTTATTTATTGCACTCTGTGATGTGATTGATTGTACGATTAGATCTACCCCTAGGTTAGGGACGATTTGTACTAATTCAATCTTATGCAGGTGGCCATGCTCATACAGGGCATAAAATTAAAGGGGGTAAAATCATAATTATTAAATTGCACAGGTGCTTCAGAAAATTGCTTAAGTCCCCCTTTAAATCAAAAAGAGCATGGCCAAGTGTGGCTGGTTTGAGCATTTAAATTTCAAATATATAACTGCTTGGGATGTCAAATACAAACTGTTGATTATTAGGATAACCCTGCAGGTTGTTGAGTCTAGATTTTTAATTTCAATTTGATGTAATTTGATTTAAATTGAGTTGTAATATTTAAAGTGGTTTGAGATTAAGATACTTAAACATCCAATTTGGAATCCAAAGAGGAAGGAACATCCCTTAGGGGAGAGTTCCTATCCATTTGGAGATCCAAATTAGGATGAAGTTCAAGTATCCAAAGAGAAAAGATAACACCCCTATTCAGGGGGAGTTTCTTTTCATTTGGATACCCAGACCCGATGATCCAAGGAGTTCTAAGGAGACGAAGAAGTGAAGAACGAGAAGAATCTCAAATCTCAAAGTCACTTGAGTCTTAGGAGTAGAATCCGGGTTGTAGTCAGTGGTACCCGGCCACTTTACTTTACTGCAGACCCTGGGTTGTATTATTAAGGGCACTTGCCTATGGACTTTCAGTTTGAGCATTTATTTAATTAATTTAATTAAATGTTGATTTGATTAATTGATGTTGATTGCGATTAAGGACCCACATGCTTTTAGTAGTTTTTTGGCGCTTATTGCATGTCGTATTTGATTTAGCCTGGAACCCGATCGGAGGCTCGTGAGGGTACGGTCATAAACTTCTTCTACTTAAACAAAACTTAAAAATTTTTAAGCTCAGATAGAAACTCTAACGCTCTTAAGAAGTAAGCCCGGACTCGCCGGGAGTTTTTCATGCATTCATATTGAACTTTTCTCTACCTTGTTAGGCACCTCCCCGCCTGCGGGTTCTGGCAGACCACCTGACCTATTAGGGTGCAGTTCTGTCCAAGGGGATGTTGTGCAATCTCTAGGATAAAACCTTTTTTTTAAGCCTATTTTAAAACTGCTTCATATTGATTTAAGCATTTCATCGAGTCAACTAGCATGCATTGCATTAGATACAAATTAAAAATCGAGTCAAAATCTTAATTGCATTTTATTTAGACATTTAACCCAACATATGTTAAGGGGTCAATTAGGATCTGCTCTAGATGTCGACCCCAATTCTTTAAACCAATCTTAATCAATGTCCTTAACCACTCTACATTTAAAGACTTTGACTCATGGTTTTGAAAGCGTTTAGGTGGTTTAGCTGGCTCCCCAATCCAGGCCGGGGTAAGTCCAGATTGCATTGCATTAGCTAGGTTCTGGGTCACTGATTCTCAGTACCCATTTTAGACTTAGGTTCTGAGGCAATGTTCAATCTTAAGACCTCAATCTTTTGGGAATCTAATTCCCATTTTCTAATAAAATTGACCATTCAAATTAAAAATTTCTTTCAATCAAATTCAAGCCCAACACTTAGGACAGGTTGAGGTGTTTCTGAAGTAATTCAGAATCTCAAGACACCTCCTACTCTTCTTCCTTTGACTCCAGAAAGAACTGTTCAACATTGAACCATTCCCGGTTGAAAATTCTAGTCCCTACCTTCTTTGATATCAATCTTTGAATTCTTAAATGAAATTCGTATCGCTATTTTAATCGAGAGTTTTCGTAGGAAATTTTCTGGTTTCCTACGATGTAATTAACTACGAGGGCTTGCGCTCGTAGGAGATTTAGAAACCCAGACCAAATTTTCAAAATCAAGCTTTTTCAAAACCCTTAATTAATTATCTTTGGGAAATTCAAACCTAATGATCATTATCGTCATATTTAAACTATCGATAGTGATTGATATCTTCTTTCTCTAGATAGATATATCAATTACAATCGTAATTTTAATTATGAAATTAATGATCTTTTATCTGAATTATTATAGTTAAACAATGGATTAAACACTATTTTGATTCTTAGGGATCATATATTGTTTCTCCTTGAGTTTGACTACGATAATCAGATAAATTCAAATATTTATAATCTGAACCTATTAGGGAACGATATGTTCACTTTTCGAGGTGATATATCATTCATAATAAGTGTTCAATTATAAAATTTAAATTACAGAAATTAAATATTTCCCGAAGAAAATTAAACAATTTTCAAAATTATATTTTTCAATCAAACAATCGAGCAGGGCTCTGACATACAACCTCGGATAGGTCATACATCATTGGTGGATCCTCTCGACCTCTTCCACACAGGTTAACGTCATCGAGCAAAGGCTCTGACATACAATCTCGGATAGGTCTTCACATCCTTAGTGGATTCTCTCGACCTCTTCCATACAGGTTAACGTCATCGAACAGTGTTCTGACATACAACCTCGGATAGGTCATACATCCTTATTAGATTCTCTCAACCCCTTCCACATAGGTTAAACATCATCGAGCAAGGCTCTGACATACAACCTCGGATAGATCATACATCCTTGGTGGATCATCTCGACCTCGTATACACCGGTTAACATCATCAAGCAAAGGCTCTGACACACAACCTCAGAAAGGTCACACATCTTTGGTAGGTGCTATTGACCTACGCTCTTCTGCCCTTCGTCGGACCCTCATTGGAGTCCTACCCGACGCTGAACTTCTACCCGACGCCGGACTTCTGCCCGTCGTCAGACCCTCGTCGGAGTCCTACCCGACGCTGAACTTCTACCCGACGCCAGACTTCTGCCCGTCGTCGGACCCTCGTCGGAGTCCTACCCGACACTGAACTTCTACCCGACGCCGGACTTCTGCCCTTCGTAGGACCCTCGTCGGACTTCTACCCGACACTGGACTTCTGCCCGTCAACGGACCCTCGTCGGATTCCTATCCGACGCTGAACTTTTACCCGACGCCAGACTTCTGCCCGTCACCGGACCCTCGTCAGGCTCCTCCCCGACGCTGAACTTCTACCCGACATCGGACTTCTACCCTTTGTCGGACCCTCGTCAGATTCCTACTCGACGCAAAGTTTCAACCCGTCATCGGACTTCTACCCATCACCAGACTTCTTCCCAACATCAGACTTCCTTCCGTTCCCAGACTTCCACCGACTAACGTCAGACCTCCGCAAGATTGCTAAAAGAAAGAGGAGAAGACTCCTGCTCAGTGAGGGGCCCTAGACCGCACAGGGGATACCACCTGAAATGGCCTAGGGGAATGCCTCAGCGTGAGGGAGAGAAGAACAAGGAGGAGAAGACTCCTGCTCAGTGAGGGGCCCTAGACCGGCACAGGGGATACCGCCTGAAATGGCCTAGGGGAATGCCTCAGCGTGAGGGAGAAATGAAGAAAAGCGGAAGGAATCTCTTTCTCGCAAAGAGGGGCCCTGGGCCTGGACGGGGGATGCCACCCGTTCAGGGTCAGGGGAAGGCCTCTAATGGAAGAAAAGAGAGGAAGGGGGGGAATTTCCTTCTTGTAGAGAGGGGCCTTGTGCCCGGACAGGGGATGCCGCCTGTGCTTGGCCAGGGGAAAGCCTCACATGAAAGAGGAAGGGGGGAGGAGAAGAGAGGTGCAAGGATTAAGGCCCAAGGGGGGGGGGGTCTATTTATAGTTGAAGAGGGGGCGTTTTGGTAATTTTGAAAAAAAATATATAGAGAGATATATATATAAATATAAATAAATAAATAAATAAATAAATAAATAAATATATATATATATATATATATATATATATATATATATATATATATATATATATATATATATATATATATATATATATATATATATATATATATATATATATATCTCTGTATATATAAAAAAAAACTGCTGGCGGTTGGCTAAACTTCCGGCTGGCGGTTAGCCAACCGCTAGCCACGACCGGCCAGAGCCGGCCGGCACGAGCAGGAGCCGCGGCGCGCGGGCAAGCCGGGCAGAAGCGCGGGCCAGCCGGGCAGCCAAGCGGCGGTGCGGGCACGCGCCCGCGGGCGCGCGGGCAGGCCGGGCAGCCGCGGCGGCAGCGCAGCGCAAGCGCGCGGGTGGCTGGCGGTCGCCGGCGGCAGCTTGTCTGTCCCGACATGTTTTCGGGCCCAGAAAGGTCAAATCAGACGTTTTTGGGGTCCCCGGAACCATTTTTCGACGTTCCGGACCCAATTTTGACTCTTTCGAAGCTGTTCGAGATCTTTATGCCCAAGATTGGATTGTTTTCAATTTTCAAATCGCACAAAAAATCCTTCTAAAATTGTGACACGTATTTTCGGACTTCTGGAACTTTAACGTCCGAAAATAGGGGGGCAACTGATACGTTATCAAAAAATTATCTTGATCGGGCACGAATCTCGAGGCAAAACAAAGGTGGAAACTTCTGAAATTAATTTTAGGACCATCTGAACTTTGATTCCAGCAAACTTACAGTCGAACTGAGCGTCTCGGAAATATGAACCCAACAACACTAAATTCGACCCATTCCGAGCCCAAATGGGTCCAAATCAAGTGTCTGAAGCGCTGTTGGATGGTTCAAACCATAATTTGGATTACCAAAAGGTCTCCAAATGTGACATACTTATAGTTGAATCGAGCATCTCGACGAGACGAATCCAACGAGCCCAAGATCGCCAGATTCTGACATCATTAAGACATTCAAATGTCCAACGAACGGTCTATGATCCAGGTATTCAAGATCGACCGTCCATTCAACCACTCCCTAACTACCCCTGATCTTCCACCTATTTACGGGTCATGCCACTCACGAAATTCTATAAATAGAGACTCCATTTCTCATGAAAGGAGAGACCTATTCCTAAGGAGAAAAAGAGAGAGCTCTTGCCCCCTCGCTCCTCCTCGACCACTGCCGGACCACCGCCTTGACGCCGTTGCTCTGCCGGACCACCGCCTTGACGCCGTTGCTCCGCCGGACCACCACCTGAGGCCCTGCTCTTCGCCGGACCACCACCTGAGGCCCTGCACTTCGTCGGACCACCACCTGAGGCCCTGCTCTTCGCCGGACCACCACCTGAGGCCCTGCTCTTCGCCGGACCACCACCTGAGGCCCTGCTCTTCGCCGGACCACCACTTGAGGCCTTGCTCTTCGCCGGACCACCACCTCAGGCCCTGCACTTCGCCGGACCACCACTTGAGGCCCTGCTCTTAGCCGGACCACCACCTGAGGCCCTGCTCTTCGCCGGACCACCACCTGAGGCCCTGCACTTCGCCGGACCACCACTTTGACGCTGGAATTCCGCCGGACCACTATTTACCGTCCTCAACTCTGCCCGACAACTACCTAAGGACCAAAGCTCTGCCAGAGCGACATTAGGCCCTCACAAGCCTCTAACTTTCACCATACAGGTGATATTTGTAATCTGATCGCCCTTGAAGGCGAGTCAGTCCCCTGTAATCTGCTCAAGTTCTAGTGGAATCATTTCAACTAGGTCAGGCCCCGTGGTTTTTCCCCTTTTCAGGGTTTTCCACGTAAAAATCTTGTGTTCTCTGTGTGTGAGCTGGATATTCGTGCAACGCTAAGACCTAGAATTCATACTCTACCGCCGCGTATATTCTAGCCCACAACAAAAATATTGTATAAAAATCAATTATTAAAATAACAAAATATGACTTATGTTGGGACGACTTTCTACTGCTTTTTACAGCAGTTTTTAGGTTTCGTTTGGGATGGCTTTCTTACTGCTTCTTAAAGAAGCTTTTTAATATAAAAATTAAAATTTTTGTAATAGAAAGCTGCTTTAAGAAGCAATAAGAAAGCCGTCCCAAACGAAGCCTTAGTTTGTGCTAGAAAGCTGCTTTAAGAAGCAGTAAGAAAGTCGTCTCAAACAAAATCGAAGATTAAGAAAAAAGTACTTATAATATTGAAAATATTAAAGTAAAATTTTATTAAATTAGTCATGCTTATGTATATTATATCAATATTACCATATAAATTTGTTAGTTATATTACAATTTAATTAGTGATTGATTGATTTCCTTGTCTAACCTAACTTATAATATTATTTAGAAAGCCTAACCTATGTTTTTGTTGTATGGAAAATTGGAATCAAAATACTCTGATAAAAAAATGCTCAAGATTAATTTTGTAATTATTAAATTTATTTTTAAATAAATAAAATATACAAAATAATTAATGAGATATATATCACATACATTTTAAATCATCTTTATTTAAAAAAACTTCATAGAGTAGAATGACACGTTTTATTATTTTAATTTTATATGACCCTTCAACTATAAAAATAGTTTATTGACATTATGCTCAACATCTTCTACGTAATCTTAATCATTTTCATATTAATATGTTGTGATAAAGAGAGACAACAGGGTTTGTTTGGGAAGACTGTAATATTTCATCAAATTAATTATGAAGTTATTATAGGAAAAATAATTTAACTATTTTAGTTGCAATTTTTTTTTATTACAAAAATATCCGAAAAATAAATATAAGAACGTAGCTGTCAAACAAAATTATGATTGTTATATGAAAAATAAAGTACCGAAAAAGTTATCCCAGCTTACATAGAACTTAACTAATTTAATCAGTTTCATATAGAAATAATTAATATTTAATTATTTTTAAAATGGCTTAAATTGACTTGATTAGTGTAAATTTCAAGGCCTATTTATGTATACTAGTATAATTGCACGTGTATTACATGCAGGTTAAAAAAAATCTAAAAATTAAATGCATGTTAGTAAAGTCAATAATTTTTAAGCTTATTTTTAATATAATTTGCACTCGGAAGTCGAAATAATATTTATTGTATATAGTTTACAAATAAATAAAGTTTTTGAGTTAACCTAAAATTAAATAATTTTCTATCAATTTTAGCAAAAATTAGAATTTTGTGTCAAATAAGGGCACTTTTGAATTACCATAGTTATTCTTAATTTCTTATTTAATAAAAAATAAATTACATGCCAATTTGAGTCTATCACTATTTTCTTAAAATTATTTGTAGGCACTCATCCATACTACAAAAAATAGATTGTGCGATTGTAATATAAATTAAGGAAAAAGGGTTTACATAAATAATATTCAAAATTATTAGATTTATTTATTCAACACATAAATATCACTATTTTTACACATAATATCAAAAAATTTAAATAACTCCAAAACTAACACTCTACTTGTCCTCTTCATCAAATGCATCAGACTTGAAGCTAATTGTTGGCTAAGATGCAGGAGAAATTATTATGTGCGGTTATCGGACTGTCCAGAGGCAAATCAAGATGTGTCACGTCACTCGATACATAGCGGTACACAATAACGATACACAATAAATTAGTGATGCGGCGCGTCCTAATTGACATTTGAATGGTGACCGGTGATCGCACGTAATAATTTCATATATTGGGATGACAGCTTCTGACTAATTTTAGCTTCACAATCTCCACTACGATTTCACATTCTCTTTCCCTCGTGTCTCATACGTTTCACTGATGCACTCTAGCCCTAACCCTACTTACACCGCTATTTCTCTTTTATGATTTCACTATTGCTTTGATGTCATGACACCCCTACTTCATTTGATTGATGACAACCAAATCGTGATATGTCTATAGAGAACCTTTAGTGGCCAGCTCTTTGTCGTTGAGGATAAGATTGTTGACAAGAGCTAATGAAGTATTATGTTGATTACATTAATATTTTATATATTAAATATATAAAAACTTATACTTTTGTGTATCATGTATACAAATTCTCTTTCAAATGGTTAAAATTAGATCGAGATTTGTCGATTGAGAATCCTTCATGACTTGCTCTTTGTCATCAAGAAAAAGTTATTGATAGGAGTTAATAGTGTTATATTTCATTAATAGTTAAATTTAGATATAAAATATATAAATCTTATAAATTTATGTGTTATATATATAAATCACTAAATCCCCAATAAAGATACTAATTCCTAAGAGCAAAGGAGACAAGCCAGATGTAGCACATACCGGATAGCACTCATGCTTATATATTTGAAAAGCTTATCTGCTGCTCAGTTTTCATTTCATAATTTCATTATCATTACGATTAGTGCATTCGGCCATGATTGCATCCGGGCCGTCTGATCACACCCTCTCCACCAGCATCAAACAACGTTACAACTTACAAAGCCAATCACTGTGGCCTTCTGATTTCCTCTCTCTCTCTCTCTCTCTCTCTCTCTCTCTCTCAATTTCTTTCGGCTTTCGCTTTCGGTCTCTGTCGCTCTCTGTCATCTGGCTGCATCAGTTCTAGTTTCATCTTCTTGCGGTTCTCTTTTGCCTAAACGCATCGAGCGATTTAGAATACCCAGAAGAAAGTAATTCTTCGAGGATCGGTAATCTCGAGATCGTATCAGGAGTGCTGGTCTACAGCTGCAAAATCTGGAGGACTATCATTTTGCTGCGCTTTGTTAGGGTTTTGTTCATCGTCTTCTTCTTTCACGATTTCTGTTGCTGATCGGGAGTTCGATTAGAAGGGGTATCTTGTCGGTGGGTGGTTCCGAGGAAAAAGGAGTCTGCTTTTGACTTTATTGCTGGGTTCTTCTTCCCTCCGTTCTGCGTCGTGCTGTTGGGCTCTAACGCGAAAGGATTCTGACAGAAGAGTGTCTTTTTTATATTCTTGAGGCCTTTTGGAACTTTTTTATACGGGGAAGAAAATGAAATGTTTGATCTGGTAGTTCATTCTGTTAAATCTAGATATTAGGGTTTCCACAGCTCTTCACTTTGGTCTTAGGTCAAATCTTAGCCATTCCTGTCCGTTTTACTTGCACATTGTATTTAAATGGAGGTAATATGCTGTGCTTGATATTGCTATATTGAGGAGAAGTGAAAGCGAGGGTGAGACGGCGAGATTTAAGAAATCTGCAGCAGTTTTATATGGGAGAGAATGAAGCCTGGTCACATCCAGGTGGCCTACTGCTCAATGGTCTTTTGCCCAATGAAGTCGGCAATGTGCCTAGGGTGCTTGATGAGGAGCGCTGGGCAAAGGCTGAAGAGAGAACTGATGAACTGCTTGCTTGTATACAACCTAACATACCATCCGAGGAGCGCAGAAATGATGTGGCCAAATATGTCCAGAAGCTAATTATGGAGCGTTTCTCCTGTGAGGCGAGTTTTCTTTTGGATACTCATTGGTTTTCATAATTTCACAAGAAATTTACTTAGTACTGCTGTCATAGCTAATGACTATTGGACATGCTACTCTGAACATATTAATATATCAATGTTTTCTTAAGTTAACTAGATTGACCATGAGGTTAGTGTAGTAAGTAGATAGTTGATCAATACTTTTTTTTCTTTTGAAATAGTGCAACATATGAATGCAATTTATTTGATCTCATTAAACTCTTCTAAAATAAGGTTATCAGAAATTTTGAATGTATTCCTGTCTGATTATGTGCCTTTTTGTGTTAACTAACTTGCCTTAAATGTTTGCACCAATGCTTTTCTCATGATTTCTAGCTGATGTACAAGGGGAAACAAAGATATGTAGGAAATTAAATTTTATAAAAATTTCAAGATGTATATTTCTAAAATACTTTAATTTTAGCATCATCCATTAACTTTAACTCCAATTTCCATTGCTTTTGAGGACATGACTATTTGGGCTCCTATTTGAGTATTCCTTGGACTAAATTTGATCTTTTACATAGATGAAACTAAGGTTCTCCAAAAATAGTTGAGAGGCCTTTTTGGTCCTTTCATCTATTTATTTCCTTAATGACTTTGATTACTCAGAGATTTTTTGTTCATATGTAATAGACTTTTCTTGCCTTCATATATTTTGTGTTTACTTCATAGATTATGAATTTAGGAATCTTTATTTATTTTTTATTTATGTGTTCTATTTGCGTTTTCTTCACCCTAAAATTTGATGAAAATTGAAATCAATGAAATCTAGTTTGGAAGAAAATATTTTGTTCCTCAACTAGAAATTAATGACGAAGAAGTTGAGGATCATATAAGTCAAACAATTTGAAATCTTGTGCAAAGGAAAGAGTACTAGATTATAAGATTTGAAAAAATTCAATCACATTTTCAATTAGTAAAAACAAATGAAGAGAACAAGAATAAAGAGGTATAAAAGAGGAAATGGATCTTTCTAACTAATAAGTAGATAGCCTCTTTTGAAATTTTTCAAATTTCACTTTTTCTTATTGAATACCTAAAAACAAAAGTTATTAATCCACATATGAGTTTTCTCTAAAAGTCCAAGGGTCACATTTTGCTTATAAACTTTGCAAACTATGTGTAAGTAGAAGAAGCTCACCAAGAAAGTTGCACTTGCATGGAAACCAATGAAAAAAATTGTAGAAGCTATGGGTGAAGGATTATTAATTGCCCGCAGTTGGAGGAGTATCATCACTTAAATATACCTATTACCCCGCAGGAGAAAAATCACACCCATGTATAATCCTGCAAAAATAAAGTTGTAATTGTGATAAAATAGTCAAGCCTAGATACAATCCTGAGAACTAGCCATCACGAATTTTTTTACAAGTATAGACAAAAAGAAAGATGGACTACCTTGAAGGAAGTTAAAGGATAAGTCACAAATGTACTACTTCTATTCAATTTAACTTAGAAAGAATTTACTTCATTAAATTGTTAAATTTATATTCTTCTAATTGGTTTTCATAGTTGTTGAATTTCATAAAGAAATACTCATACATCATGGTATATGGGATCATCTTTTCGCTACATTAGGAACCTCTGTTATCTCTCAACAATAGTAGAAGGATTATATTATCAATTCTAGCTTCATGATCAAGATCGATATGAATGTCTAGAAAGTATGCATATTTTTCATTAGATATGGAACCAAAAGTTGGAAAAATAGAAGAATGCAAATCATTAGCTGATGATTTATGATATATTGCTCGATGTGATATATGAAAAATTGGCTTATACTATTATTCTTTGTTTTCAAATCTTTATTCATTCTTCCTAATACGTTGTTCATCTTTATATGCTATATTTCTATGAAGTAATTCTTTGAGAGCTCTTAGAGGATATCTTTCTTGATTTGGATGGACCATGACCTTATCACCGTCCTTGAATTTCATATATTTTCTATGAGGATTTATAATAGACTTATAATTGTTATGATTAATAGCCAAGTTCCAACTAACAAATCATGTAGATGGATAATATACAATATAATATGATACTGCAAGTTGGGGTATTTACAAAATATTTATTTGTTTTCTAGTGAATGCACCTAGATTATATCAAGAGGGAAAAAGAGGGTAGACATAATGTAACAAGGATACAAGCTATTCTTAATTATTTTTTAGGAATATACTAAATATCTTATGCAGCATGCAATTAAAATAAATGGAAGATGATGATTCATAAAGACAATCAAAATAGTCATGATAATGCTAATAATGATGATGAATTATGTACCTTCAAATTCTATCAAATAGAGTTATTAAATTTTTTTTGAAGGCATTTAACATGAATAAATCCATGGATATGTTGACATAATTCTACTTTCTTCATAAGATATATTTTGTTTATTAATTTGTAACTCTAGAAGCATAGAACCATCACAGAAGTGATATCGATTTGATTGATTGACAAACCCTAAGTATGAAACCCCCACACCTAATAGATAATTTTGATGGGGGGAAGATGATGAAAATTTTAAACATATCTATATTTATAATATTTTGCAAAATATTCTTCGAATTTGCAAACCACACGTGGAGTCATGGACACATAATCTCTTTAAAGAATAATAATTTAAATGATTGAAAGATTAATTATAACGAATTATGTATATTTGCAATTAGTTAAAAAGAAAAAAAAGTTTATCTCATTCTCATATTTCCTTGAAGGCATTTGTCATGAAGACATGAATAAAGCCATGCCCATGCATATGTTTACATAATTTGATTTATGTTTTATTAGTTAATAATTAAATAAAAAAATGAAGTACCCAAAATTGATTCGATGTTGATTTGATTATTGATATAAGAATAATGTCATTGGATAATTCCTCATGAATTACATCATCAAATTGCACAATTTAATTACTTATTTATATTTTTTGCTTATGATTTAATAACTTTACCATTTATGCTTGGTTTTTTTCTTTTTTCATTTAGTTTTTAAGACAAATATATCTTCACAATTTATGCATCATTTATGTGGTCTTACATCCAAGTTTAGGTTCAGGTTATAACTTTTGTTTAATTTTTGGTTTCATTCTGTAGATAGGATTTGGTGTAGAATTTAACACCCATATTTTATACATTTTGCAAATCTGAAATGAACTTGGAAGGAAATTCTTAGATTTTAACATCTCTAATAATCATATCTTATGGGATATTGGTTCAAATGCAATGATGCATTTTTTTAAGATTCTTTAAGAAGCGTAGAATCATTTTTCTTAAAAATTCTAAGCACAGTTGTAGTCCAAATAACACAATGACTGAAATATATTTCAAACTCAGCATTTTTATGTTAACCTTTGTCTACTTTCTCTGGTGAATTATAGCTTAAAGCCTTAAATCATATTTAGTTTCCTACCTATGACCTTTGATGAAATAGATATTGAAAACAAAGTAATTTTTAGGCATATATTATTTGTCTACAAAATTTTCAAACTAATTGAACTATTTATTCACACTTTTGTCACATTTTTTGACGATATTAAGTTGATCGTGCATTTGATTTCTATGTTGTATGAATGCAAAGTAATGTTTTTAAACTTTAGGTTTTGTTTCAACCCAAACATGTGACACTTTATTTTGTCACGTTGCCAAAGTGTTTGAGTATATCTCATTAATTTAATAAAGTTAATCTGTTGGAAATCAAACATGTTAATATTTTTGAATAATTTCTTTAACATTTCTGTCCAACTTGAAATGCATGAGGATTAGGCTTCATATTCAAAGGCAAAAATATTATCCCTAGTTCCTTAGTAGTTGTGGTGAAATTGTTTGGAATCATAGCTAAATTGATTTTTCTAAAATTGTATTTAGGTTAATTGATTATTTATTTTTCGTGGATCTATCAAAATTGCATCCCTTTGTTAGTTTGTTGAGTGACCTTGATATTAATTTCCCTTCTTGTTAAGTATAACCTGAGGCTCCAATACCAAAATTGTTATCAGGAAATTCTGAGCCAAGAAGTCTTCAATACAAATTTAATGGTGTTTTAGATGCTAATAGCTAATACAAAAAAAATGGAATTTCTTCTGGTACATAAGCTATTAATTTTAAATAACTATTTGCTACTTTTGATTGAAAACATTCAAATCCAATTTAGTCAATAATTTATTGGCCCTCTGTTGGAAAGTTACACAAAAGTTAAATGATTAATAAAGCCATACAAACGCTTTAAATTTAATGCAAAGGAAACTTGAATGTATCAGATCCGACAAACTTGAATGGTGTTTTAAATCCATAACCATAAACTAAGAGAAGAAAAAATAAAGAAATAAAGGGAAATAGTTCACATGATTGAGTTACGTGTATTGAAGATTTTGAAGTACAATTGAATTTTGCTTGATCCAATAAAATGTGGTTCTTCTTTATATTTTTTTCTATCGGTGCAAACAACCAATTCAAGGAGTTCAAAAATTGTAGTGGATAAACCTTATCTATCCATGAAGTATATTATTGATGATGTTGGTGGTGTAATGGAAATCTAAAAGCCTATATTTATTACAAGTATAGAATAAACTTTGAGAATATCCAGTTAGATATTATTATTTTTGTTTTAAAGTTTATTTTGTTTACGATCTTATTAAGGTTTGATTTACCATTTCAAGTCATTTTGATTCAGCTCTTTGACTTGTAGTTATACCCTATGGAGGTGCTAGTTGTGGTTTTTCTTTTTTGTGGATAATATCTGGTTTGGACATTATAACATGATCCAGATTTCTGCCTATTGAAGCTACACATGTTTTTCTTTATGTGATCGTTTCTTCGTTTAACCTCGTACAATATTTGGTGTTTCATTATGTTTTGCTGTAATCCTTTGCTTTTTTGGGCGAGTTCTTGGAATTTTAGTTGTGTTCACCTACTTCCAAAGGAAAATTTATTCTTATACAACTACTATTGTTGTGCTCAGTTGATTACTTTCCTTCCTCTTGTAGGAAGTGCTGGACTTCTTTTATTGTCGGAATATGAATTTTAAAGTTGAAAAATTATCCATTTACAGAACATGTTGTTCTTGATGGTATTTAAGCGGGCTTAATTGAAAATTGCAATATTATGCCCAATCTTGGAGGATTTGAGAATTACTTATTGAGAATTACTTATTTTTGGGTGTGTTGGAGTTATAAAAGCTTTTAAAAAATATTTAATAGTTGAATACAGTTTTATTTCCCTCTCAATTATTGTGTCATGTTAGTCAAGGATTTTGTTAGACCGGTCCAACCGGTCTCGTATGGACCGAATCATGCGAAACAGAGGCAGGTGTTTTCCGCCTCTCTGTGCTGCCGACCGAACCGTCAGATCCAATGGAGTGGTTTAAGAAAGATTTTTGAGGGAATTAGGAGGGGAATTGGAATGTAGGGACTGTTTAGGGATTTCCTTTTGATTTGTATGCATTAAATAGTATATTTTTATAGGGTTAGGGCATCTTGAATTTGGCTGAAATTTGAGATCTCTTAGGTTTAGGTTTTAGGCTCTAGCGACATCTAGAGATTTGGGAGAGATAGATCCTCTTGTCGAATAGAGGATCAATTGTATCTTGGTATTTTTCGTTTCCCTTTCATCAAATAATACAAACTATATACTATTTCGTGGTTTTGTGTGGGTTTTTTGGAAAGTTTTCGTTGTTTTTTGAAGATTGATAGGAAATACTTGAGATCTACAAGTGTTTCCTATCAAATTGATATCAGAGCATTGCCTTGAGGCCATCTGCGGCTGAAATTCTGAAACTTCAGCGTAAAAATTTCGGAAGATTTCTTGATTCTTGGGAAGAAATATGGCCGGGAAGAATGTTGAAGTTTTGGAAGGAGAAATTGGGCAACTTAAATCAGATTTGAAGGAAATTTTTTTTGATTTTCAAAATTAGATTTTGTCCAATAATGAAAGGATGGAAGGGAAGTTCGCCGTGATGGAAGAGATGTTGAAGAAATTGCTAGAAGTGAAGACCAATCCGGCGACGTCAGAAGCAAGGGAAACTATCGGTGGCCATGGAAGAGGTGGAAACCCTAACCTGTTTAGGGGAAGGGAAAATCCGGAAGTGGAGATCTTGGAGGGTGAAGACGGAATGCCTCCTCTAGAACCACTTTTTAGGGAGGAGATGAGCACTGGTTTAAAAAGAAGGGCTGCTGATTTTGTAGGGAGAAGGGAGGAGTTCTACCATAGAGGTGCTGAATTTGAAAGAAGAAGAGGGGAATTTGATGAACGGGTTGGGTATGATCGCCGGAGGGAAGATCGTGACAACTGGGGAGTGCCTTCTCTTCGCGGAATGGGAGATTATGGAGAATTCAGGGGCAAAGGGGGTGACCTGCAGGTGAGGAATCTGAAGATGCCCATCTTTGAGGGCGAGGATGGCCATGACTGGATCTACAAGGTGGAACGATATTTCACCATCAATGGGTTGACGGAGGAAGAGAAGTTGACGGCGGCAGGGCTATGTTTGAATGGGAAGGCACTGGCATGGTATCAATAGCGTGACATGAGGCAACCCATCCAGATCTGGAGGGAGTTCAAAGAGTGTTTACTAGAACGTTTCCGAATCGGTAGGGGAGGAGATTTTTATGAGCAATTTTTTGCTTTGACACAGGAGGGGATTGTGGCAGATTACCGTGACAGGTTCGAGTACTTGGCCAGCAGATTAGACCGGCTCTCTGAGACAGTGCTAGAGGGGAACTTTATGAAGGGGCTTAAATCGGAGATACAGACATCGATTAGGGTGATGAGGCCAAGAGACTTAGGGGAGGCCATGGAGTTAGCACAATTGGTGAAAAAACAGAGGTATCATGAGAGGGGAACCGGGAGCAGCAATTTAGGGGGGGGGGTCTTACAAGACGACGACCACTCTTCTAGCACCCAAGGGGCCTGCATCAAGCAACATTAATGAGACTCCTAGGGAGAATTCAACAGGAGGAGAAAGTGGGGGGAACTTCAAAAGACTGACGAAGAGAGAGAGATGCAGGAGAAGAGGGCGAAGGGACTATGCTTCAGATGTGATGAGAAGTATACTCCGGGGCACAAGTGTAGGGATCAAACTCTTCAGGTTTTCACCGTCTGTAATGATGAGGAAACTGAGGAGGGAGGTGAGAGTATGGGAGGGAGGGAGGGGGAGAGAGAGAGAGAGAGAGAGAGAGAGAGAGAGAGAGAGAGAGAGAGAGAGAGAGAGAGAGAGGACAAGCTGCATCTGGACGTGATGGAGGTCTCCCTGAATTCAATGGTGGGATTAACTCTGAACCATACCATGAAGATGAAGGGGGAAATAGCCGACAGAGAGGTGGTGGTGTTGATTGACAGTGGGGCTACCCATAATTTCATCTCCAACTAGGTCGTGGACCAATTGAGGGTGATATTGGTGGATACATGGTGTTATGGAGTGCTGATGGGTACAGGGAATGTGGAGACGGGTCTGGGGATATGTAAGGGAGTAGTGTTAACCATACAGGGGGTTCAGGTGAGGGAAGATTTTCTCTCATTGGAGTTAGGGAGCACTGATATCATCCTGGGAATGAAGTGGCTGCAGACCTTGGGGGATACCAAGGTCAACTGGGGAGCATTGACAATGGAGCTGATGGTGGATGGGAGAAGGGTAGTGATCAGGGGAGATACAGGTCTCACCAAAGTCATGATATCACTTAAAACCTAGGTGATGAGCATACAGGAGATGGGGGGAGGTTATCTGATGGAACTACATAGATTGGAGGGGGTGGGGACAGTCCTCTTTCAGTACAACCATTTATTTAGCAGTTCAGTGAGGTTTCTCAGCCGCCTCAGGGGTTACATCCTCCGCAGGGACATGAGCATGCTATCATTCTGAAGGAAGTAGTTTCACCTATCAGTATTCATCTGCATCATCATCCCCAAATCCAAAAGGATGAGATCGAGAGATTGCTTAAGGAGATGCTCGAGGCAGTGATCGTTCAACCTAGTGTCTATCCATTTTTCAGTCCGATGGTATTAGTCAAGTGCTTCAGCAGTAGTTTCATTTGTTCCACCTTGAGGACAATGTGACACTTTGGAAGGGGAGTATTGATAGACAGGTCCAATCGGTCCCGTATGGACTGGATCACGCGAAACAGAGGCGGACGTTTTCCGCCTATTTGTGCTGTCGACCGAACCGCCAGATCCTATGGAGTGGTTTAGGAAAGATTTTTGAGGGAATTAGGAGGGGAATTTGAATGTAGGGACTGTTTAGGGATTTCCTTTTGATTTGTATGCATTAAATAGTTTGTTTTCCTAGGGTTAGGGCATCTTGAATTTGGCTGAAATTTGAGATATCTTAGGTTTAGGTTTTGGGCTTAGCGGTGTCTAGAGATTTGTGAGAGATAGATCCTCCTCTCGAATAGAGGATCAATTGTGTCTTGGTATTTTCCGTTTCCCTTTCATCAAATAATACAAACTATTTACTGTTTCGTGGTTTTGTGTGGGTTTTTGTGGAAAATTCTCGCCGTTTTTCGAAGATTGATAGGAAATACTTGAGATATACAAGTGTTTCCTATCAGATTCTTCAAAAGCTTTGCAAGTTTTTGGGATTAAATTCTCCCTGGGGGGAGGGACTTACCAGTCTTACCTTACACCGGCATGATACCTAGATCTTCTAATTGGTGATTTCTATCATTATTCTTTCTCTTGATCATTTTAGTGATTGGTGTGTGCACATAATTGAGATTTTGTCAATTTTGGTGTGTCTGTTACCTTTTATGTGGTGTGAATTTCAAATGCTGTAGAATTTTGCATTTGTTCTCAAATTTATTGTGGAATTTCAGTTGTTGGCAGCTTTTAGATTATCATTTGGAATGTATAAATTGAAACTTTGGAATCTATAAATCATGTTAGTGAAGCCTAGACCCCATGAAGTTCTCCATGATGGAGGGCATCATTGAATAGGCACCCTTTTTTCACTTGGGGTAATAATTTAGGCATTTTTTAGTATATGTAAGTTAAGGATGAATAACAATAGGACTATGGAGATATTTAGAAATTTCCAACAAAATTATTGCTTGTATAGGGATTCCTTTCTAAGAGATCAGTTAGCCACTTAAGTAGAGCCCATTTTCTGCTTTACTCAATTAGATTTGGTAATCATATCATTTAAATTGCTTTGAAGAACACAGATCAAGGAGCAAAGCATTGTTGATTTATGCATTTTTATCAATGCCTTGCAAGTCCACTGCATATGAGGCGCATCAATTTTGCTGTACATTTGTCATTGTTTGGCATGATAACACTATTCAACCATAGAAAAGCACATAATATTCCACAATTTATGATGTAACAGCGAGTGAACACATTCCAGTTGTCTTTGATTTAAAAAAAATGTCTCGGAACTTTGGGGCTGAAATAAAAAAAAAGGGAGCAAAACAAAGGAGGTTAATGTGCGTGTGAGAGAGAGAGAGAGAGAGAGAGAGAGAGAGAGAGAGAGAGAGAGAGAGAGAGAGACCTTTTGTTGGATAAATTCATGGTGGCATCCAGCATTGATCTCCACAATATGCTTATTCAACTTTGTCCCCTTCATCTGCAGCCATGTATCTTTGTGCTGTTAGACGGTTGCCTGATACTGCTACTTTTCATTCATCCTAATGAATAAGTTTTGGTGATATTTTTATTGATGTCTTCATGTATCCGTAATTAGGCGTTCTTGACACATGTATGTCTTAGGGTGATTGTTTGGCTTTTTATTTATCTTGGTCATTTCATATATTGTTGTTTTTAACTTTGGAGTGCTTTCTATATGCAAAAGCTTGTATTTTTTTTTTCTCTTTTTTATATTATTGCTACTTTTGCTCTAATGATGTCCACTATCATAATTTCAGCATCCATATTAATTATGTTGCATACATACAAATTTTTCTCCATTTTGCTTGTTATTTAAATCCATGGCGGTTGGGCTACCATTTCTAAGAGCTTTTTTTATTTTGTTTTTTCTTTTGGTTTAATAAATAAGATGGATTTTCAGGTTTTCACATTTGGGTCAGTACCTTTGAAGACCTATTTACCTGACGGGGATATTGACTTGACTGCATTCAATAAGGATGAAGATATGAAAGATAATTGGGCCAATGAAGTACGTGAGGTGCTTGAGAACGAAGAAAAAAGTGAGAGTGCTGACTTTCGTGTTAAGGAAGTCCAGTACATTCAAGCAGAGGTAAGTCCTTTTATCAATTTGATGTCTCTTTTTTTATAACCAATTTTTGAAATGATTCTTGCACCATTAATTTGAAAAAGGAACGTTTGATCATATGCATAATTTTACAGATAATTGTTCATATGCAAATGTTTTTCTGGCAATGTGATGTTATTGACAAATAGACTATCGTTCTTGGCTTTTTTATGTTTTACCAATCAACTTCCTTGAGTCATGTGATATTGTTGTGAAAATATACCCACATGTTGATTTAATTATCTTCTTCAAATTTCCCATAATTAATATATTATATGTGTGTTTGTCAATGTAAAGAAGGCAATTATATATACTGGTATAATTGTATGTGCACTAAGTACATGTGAATGAAAGTTATAAAAATAAAAAATAAGCATTATAAAATGTAATACTATATTTATTTAGTTACATGAATAAATAAGTTTATCACTAAAAATAATTGCAATAATGATCATATTAATAAAAAAATGGATTTATTCACATAAACCCATATTAAACAAAATATAATTTATTTTTTTGTAATTTGATAAAGAGGTTTGATGGAGAAGTATAGAGAGAATAAGGAGGTTCTTCGTATGATTTTTATTGATTTTGAGAAAGCATATGATATAGTTTCAAGGGAACTGCTATGGAGAGTTCTAGAAAAGAAAGAGGTTAATAATGCTTATATTCAAGTCATTAAGGTATGCATGCAGGAGCTGTTACTTGTGTTCAAACACAAGGTGGTTTGACCAAGTATTTTCTTATTTCAGTTGGATTACATCAAGTATCCTCCTTAAGCCCATATCTTTTTGCTTTAGTCATGGATGTTCTCACTAGACATTTGCAGGAGGATATAACTTGGTGTATGCTTTTTGCTGATGATATTTTTCTTGTTGATAAGACTAGAGAGGGAGTTGAAGGTAAACTCGAATTATGGAGGTCTTAGAATCTAAAGATTTTTGTTTGAGTAGATCTAAAACCAAATACATGAAGCGTAATTTTAGTAGTAATAGATTTAGTGGGGGGTTTGTGACTTTGAGTGATCAAGTCATTAAGAAGTGTACTCGTTTTATATATCTTGGGTTTATTGTTCAGAGTGATGGTGAAATAGATAGGGATATTATTAGTAGAATTCAAGTTGGATGGTTAAAGTGGAGGAATGCATCGGGCTTGTTGTGTGATGGAAAAGTCTCCCTCAAACTTAAGGGAAAATTCTATAAGATGGTGGTTAGACCTACAATGCTTTATGTTGTAGAATGTTGGCCATTAAAAGAGAAGCATAATATTAAGTTAAGTGTTGCAGAGATGAGGCTGCTCAGTGGATGAGTGGTTTTACTCTTAGAGATAGGATATGAAATGAGCATATACGTGAAAAGGTTGGAGTAACTCCAGTGGAAGATAAGATTAGAGAGAGTCGTTTTAGATGGTTTGGTCACATAAAACGATGGCCTTTCAATGACCCGGTTAGGAAATTAGATGTATTAGATTTGACTTATATTAAGAAAAGTAGAGGTAGACCTAAAAAGTTTTGGTTAGAAAATATTAGAAATGACCTTTCTTTATTAGATTTAAATGAGAATTTAACTCTTAACATGACAAAATGGTGAAAAAGTATCCATGTAGACGACCCAACATAGTGGGATAAAGGCTTTATGTTGTTGCTGTTGTTGATAAATAAATATTCTTTCTCAATAGAATTAATAATGTAATGATGTCAGTCAAATCACATTTGAAAAGAATACCCCAAAATTCTATTACAAACGTACCGGTTAAGCATTATGTAAACATACTTGTTCAAAAGGCAAAGCTGAAACAAAATTAATATGAATGACTAGAAATTATGACCTCATGGCAACAAACTTAAGAAAATTTTCACATTTACAACTCTTAATTAAACTCACAATTAGCATGATTCTCCAGAAAGATTGATGGCCATGTGAGATTTGTAGTGTTCGTGATATCCTTGCTGAAATATAACAATTGTTTTTAAAAAAGGATTAAAAATATTAATAATAAAATTTCGATACCTTCAATCAATCTCTAAGAAGGTGCTTGTAACTTCTTAGTGGTCATCAAAGTTATTCCAATAGATATTATAAATTGTGTATTTAATTTTTGAAAAATATGAAAAATTGTAGAGTTGGTATAAAATACTGCAAGTGAATGTAGATAGTCGACAATTCATATTTTCATAAGAAAAAATTGTGTAATTTTATAACTAAATTTGTCTTATTTCTATATTCATAATTTTTGATTTCATCATATGCAATTTCTAATTTTATCCGTAAGGAATGGAACAGAAAGAGGCTCAATATGAAAATATTAAAACATAAAGATTTTTGAATTTGGCGTAACTAACTTATTACCCATATAAAGTGACATATTAGAAGATATAATTTCACTTGACCATATGCATGTCTTCCTCCCCATCAATCCATCAATAAATACTAGCTATCAAATATAATTATGTGAGTTAATAATTTATATAAAATAATAGAAAAAATATTCATTATGTATCTCAGATTTGTAAAAACACAATTATATTTGATGTAAAATCAAAAGAGAATATAATAATATTTTCTATAAAAAATAAAAAAAAAATCAAAAAATATAGTAGGTTAGAATACATTAGGTTCAAAAAAACATTGAGGAGGAAACAGAAATAAATAAAATCATCAATTATCTAAAATATTTAAAAGAATCATATCCTAGATTTGTTAAAGAAAACTTGAAGAAAAATAAGTGAATTTGTGAGATTTACAATTTTGATGCAATTAAAATTTCACGAATTGGCAAATTGCAAATTCAATTGTCTAAAATATGCCCTATGATAAATGAATTGATGATAAAAATATCCCATAATGAACGAAGGTATCATATTAAATTTATTGTCAAATAAAACGAGTCATAATAAATTAATGATTTTCTAAAACATAGATAGTTTTTGTTAAAACGATCCTACAATTCTATGTTTATCATTCTAATAAATACAGTTAAAAGCTGCTAAAAATTATATATTAAGCCTGCTTTCTGTAACAATTTTTTCCTAAAAAGTAAAATATCTTCCAGCCAACAACTTTTATGTAATATATATAAAAGTTAGATTAGCAGATAAAGAAGGTTAAGCTAGCCAAATAAGATTGATGATGGTGAATATCTATGCAAGTAGAAGTAGGAGGTAGCACAACTGCACAACCAAGAAGAAAACCTATGGATTAGATGTCAGTAAATAAAATTTTTTAATAATATGAATGATTTAAATATATAAATAAACTATATGTGCTAGAAAGTGATGATGGTTGAATTATATCCATTGAAAACAAACATAATAGAATTACAAATAAAATTTATATGCACCATAACAGTTTCAAATAAAAAAAATTAGTCCAGACGATCACAACAATGACAAGTGAAAAAATTTCTAATAATATAAGGTATAACAAGAATAATAATTAAAATTTTCACAGTATAAATAAAGTAACTATATTTCGAAGTAATGAACAGCTGAAATAATGCTTGATAAGAGTTTGATATATAGTTTTGAAATCAAAACATGCGCTTCAAACTTAGATGGAGAAGATTAAATGCAATTAGTTTTGTTTCAACTTAATTCAATATGAGGTGGAGATGCAAAGTATTATAAATTGGAAAATTGCAATAAATTTTAGCCATACTGAATTAATGCTATCTTAGGCCAAAGAGATTTGATACGGGATGCTGTCATGCGGGAGAAAAATAGGAGACCGAACTCCAAATTTTTAATTAAAATGTAAGGATTGAAGTTATGATATTTATTAGCAAAAAATATAAATGTGTTTTTTAATGAAATTAATTTCGATAGGGTGAAGTTAACTCTTTATAATGTTATATGCATTTTTCAATTAAATTAATTACGGAAATGTAGCATTTAATTTTGAAAAGTTGCAGGGTGATGAAGAGTCGTATAGGAGAAAAATAGAAAACCATACGCCAAGTTTTTAATTAAAATGTTATAGATTGGAGTTATAATATTATTTAGCAGCACATGTTAAATCAAACTAATTAATATTTTCTTTTTTTGTGAAATTAATTACGGAAATGAAGCTAGTAATTTTAAACGTAGCTAAGAAAAATATATATTTTTTATGATGTGAGGCTAAGATTGAGATTATTAATCAACTTAAGTAGAATTAAATGTTATATTTAACATTAATATATTAATGGTTAAGATTAAAATCATCAATCAAACTATTTAAAATAACAGGCCAAAATTCAATTTGGGAAGAATCACAAGCCATTTTTATAATAGTAGTGTATGCGTGTGTATATAACCATGCTAAATTATTTTATTCGCTTAACTCAGTGTCCGGCTTGCATGAGAATTTTAGTAATTGTATAAAGTAATGCAGTAAGGTATATCCATGCTGTTATGCCATTTAAACTCCCTGCCAATATATATATATATATATATATATATATATATATATATATATATATATATATATATATATATATATATATATATATATATATATATATATAATTGCAACAAGTTTCTGAACCGGTCAATGAATCTAATTGCATTGGAAAATTTTCTATTTGTTTGCGATGGATGCTTACTTATTTCCATTTTAGATTTATGATGGTTTTTTTTTTAATTTTCATCATCATTTGCCCTATCATGACTATTTGGGGCTAGCTTTATAAATTCTTACTTTCCGGTCATTTCTTCTTGGTGTTGTTTAGTGGTGTATATTCTACTCTTCATTGTGTATAACCAAATCACTAAGTCCTTTTTCTTATAACTTTATTTTTAACAGTTGCTTCTCCTATGGTCCTTGATATCATATTCTTCCTAGTTGTGCACAGATCTAGCTTAACGTTTTTATTTGTCATAAAATCATTTTCAGTTTTTCTAATCTGTAATTTTGCTTTTTTTCTTAGAATATTATATACATTAGTCTGAAGATAAAGATGTGTAAAAGGAGATGGTTATTATTTTCAATTCTAAATTCAATGCATTTATATCTTTTCTATAGCAATATACATTCAAATAGCAAATGACATGGCATCGGTGCAGACAATCTTTCTTAACATCATTATTAAGATTAGCTTATGCCGACTATAACTTTTTTCATCTATTTTATTGAGTCCTGCTCCTGCTTATCATCATGCTTTCTTGTTAAAAACCCTCTTTTCCTTGTTTTTCTGACTGTCCTCTTGGTGACTAATGGCTGCGTATTAGATGAAATCAAATGATAAAAATTAAAAGGACATTGAGCGTGCTTGATTGAAAGCGAATGAAGGATCATTAGATGAAATCAA
Organism: Dendrobium chrysotoxum; assembly: GCA_019925795.1. Lineage (NCBI taxonomy): Eukaryota > Viridiplantae > Streptophyta > Magnoliopsida > Asparagales > Orchidaceae > Dendrobium > Dendrobium chrysotoxum. Next base: position 55,215,551 of record CM034303.1, read on the forward strand.
ATGATAAAAATTAAAAGGACATTGAGCGTGCTTGATTAAAAGCGAATGAAGGATCATTAGGTGGAAAATGTTTTTATACTCGGTTGAATATATAAATGATGCGTGCTTGATTGAATTCCTTGAGATAACATCTTATGTGATAGTCAACTATTGATTCTATGATTGGTAACCAAATTGAAACTCTTGTTCATTAAAATTAGGAAGTGTTTTCCATTATCATCATCAGCCTTATCCCAAATATTAGGGGTCAGCTAGGTGAATCCAAACTTTTGAATTAAATTTAATTTTTAAAGGATTCATGTCATGATTATTTGACAAGTTTTACGCTGGCTGTCGACTACCTAACGCAACCCTCCACATAAGGAATCTAAGAAAATAATTTGCGATGCAAAGATCTTAGCTTTTAATAATTTATATAATAGATTAGATACTAAGGAGGGAGAAATATATATATGTATAAGTTAGCAAAACAAAGAGATATAGGTAGTAAAGATTTAATTCAAGTGAAGTGTATTAAGGATGAAGATCAAAAAGTACTTTTCTTAGAAGATGATATTCAACAAATGTGGATGAGATATTTTGCTAAACTTTTTAATGAAGAATGTGAAAATACGTTGACTTTAGTGACCTTAGTATCCTAAATGAAAATAAAGTTGTCTGTTTTTATCGACGTAATAGTAAAACCGAAGTTAGAGAGGTTTTAAAGAAAATGAAGTGTGAAAAAGCTGTTGGAACTGATGATATTCCAATAAAGGTGTGGAAATGCTTAGGAGATGAAGGAATTTCTTGGCTTACTAAACTTTTGAGTACTGTTTTGAAGACTAAAAAAATGCCAGATGAGTGGAGAATGAGTGTGTTAATTCCTATTTTTAAGACTAAATGTGATGCATAAGATTGTGCGAATTATAGAGGAATTAAGTTTGTGTCATACTTTAAAACTATGGAAGCGAGTTATGGAGCGTAGGTTTCGACGTGATACTAATGTTTCTCAAAATCAATTTGGATCATGCCGGGTAGGTCTGCTATGGAAGCCATTCATTTATTGAGAGTTTTGATGGGGAAATATAGAGAGAATAAGGAGGATCTACATATGATATTTAGAGAAAGCATATGATGAAGTTCCAAGAGAAGTGCTATGGAGAGTTCTTGAAAATAAAGGAGTTAATAACGCTTATATTCAAATCATTAAAGATATGTATGCAGTAAGCTATTACTTGTGTTCAAACACAAGGTGGTTTGACCAAGTATTTTCCTATTTCGGTTGGATTACATCAAGGATCCCTGAAGCCCATATCTTTTTGCTTAGTCATGGATGTTCTCATTAGACATTTGCAAGAGGATGTACTTGGTGTATGCTTTTTGCTGATGATATTCTTCTTGTTGATAAGACTAGAGAGGGAGTTGAAAGTATACTTGAATTATGGAGGTCAACCTTAGAGTCTAAAGGTTTTTGCTTGATTAGATCTAAAATTGAATATATGGAGTGTAATTTTAGTAGTAATAGACCTAGTGAGGGGATTGCGACTTTGGGTGATTAAGTCATTAATAAGAGTACATGTTTTAGATATCTTGGATCTATTGTTCAAAGTGATGGTGAAATAGATAGAGATATTATCAGCATAATTCAAGTTGGATGGTTGAAGTGGAGGAATGCATTGGGCTTGTTGTGTGATAGAAAAGTCCCCCCTCAAACTTGGGAAAATTCTATAAGATGGTGGTGAGACCTGCAATGCTTTATGGTGCCGAATGTTGGCCATTAAAAGATAAGCATAATACTAAGTTCAGTGTTGCAGAGATGAGGATGCTCAGGTGAATGAGTGGCTTTATCCTTAGAGATAGGATACGAAATGAGAATATACGTGAAATGGTTGGAGTAGCTCCAGTGGAAGATAAGATTAGAGAGAGTCGCCTTAGATGGTTTGGTTACATAAAACGGCGGCTTCTGATGACCCGGTTAGGAAAGGAGAGGTATTGGATTTGACTTATGTTAAGAAAGGTAGAGGTAAACCTAAAAAGACTTGGTTAGAAAATATTAGAAATGATATTTCTTTATTAGATTTAAACGAGAATTTGACTTTTAACATGACACAATGGAGAAAAAAGGATTCATGTAGCCGACCCCACATAGTGGGACAAAGGCTTGATGTTGTTGTTGTTGAATTAAATTGAATGTTGGAGGAAAGAACTCGCGAGCATTTTGTTTTTGAAAACTAGTGAAAAAACTCCAATCTGTCTTTTTGATATTTTGTTGGAACAGAACGTTTTTTTTTTTCTCAAATTAATTGAAAACAGGAATTCTTAAGATGTTTGTTTCTCTTTCAGATTGCATTTTGTTTTTACATAAAATTGTAAATAGAGGACTTTGGTAGTTTAAAATGCCAAATATGGGCTTAGCTTTATGTTTTTAGTTTCTTAGATTTTTTTTTCACTGGTTAAATAAGCTCTTAGGCCTCGCCATAGGGTATATTTGGGTGATGCAGGTTGTTTAGGATGTAAAATTCTTGATATAATTTGGATGATGCAATGGATATAGATCGTATAAATAAGACTAGAGTTCACAGATCATAAACCATTATATATACAGTAACTTGATTTCTTTCGGTGTAAACTCAATGCATGAAACTTTAAACCAAATGATAATGCAATGAACAATTAATGTGAAGATATTAGTGAGAAATCCATGCATTAAAAAATCAACAAGCAATTGAGTATATTCACCACAATTGACGTCTTAGTTGCATCAAATTTGACCAAAATCAGGTTTCTCACAACACCAATAACAAAATATTAAAAAAATAGATCAATGAAAGAGATCATCAAAGTGAAGAAAATCTAGCTTCATATTATTACTTATCTTTTCCTGTAATTTATCTATCGCATTTGCAACTCACTTGAAGAAATTTCACGTCTAACATGCACTTAAAAGATTTAAAGTCAGAAATATGAAAATTTATTTATCAAAATCTTATGAATTACATGTCTCATATTTGGATATTTTATAAGAATCTAATTGCTTGTCTGCCTCTCATTTATTTAATTTACTTTCCAAAATTTAGCCATCATCTAAGTTAAATCCAACAATACCAGAAGAGAAGCCCCACAAAATTGACCCAAATGAAAAAGCAAAAGCAATATAAATCATTAAGAAGGTACAGTGGGCGCTGATAAAAATTAATCTAAAATCTCATCTTGCTGTGAATTCATAAGACAAATGTTTTGAGGCCTCTGTAACATTACCCCAGCCACACTAGCAAACAATAAGAAATCAAAGTAGGAGGCTCCAAGTCACTGCTCAAGAAATAACCTATGGAAGCTCATTTTTAAAGGCCTATCTGAAATCCCAATTATCCAATTGAAGCCCAAGAAGAACCCCTCAAGGAAGTGCTTCCATTAGGCAAGTCCAATATACAAATCCCAAAAAATCACAAACTATGCATTTTCCATAAAGGTAAGTCCAATACTACAAATCCCAAAAAATCACAAACTATGCATCTTTGGAATGTATGCCTATGCATGAAAAACCTCTTTTAAGTAAATTTACCCTAAATAATTTAAGTATTAATTGTGATATTATGCATCTTTAGAATGGGCTAAATGGATGGAGTTTTAAATCTGAAATTTTCTTTAAGGCATTCATCAATATTGATACAATTTAACTCTCTCTATAAGGCTCTTTTTATCATTTGGTGTATTAAGGAACCAAGAATTAAAAAAGTGTCAATTTTGATATGAATAATTATCATGGCAATAATATTAATTGATAATTCTTTAAGGAACCAAGAATAAAAAAAAATGTCAATTTTGATATGAATAATTATCATAGCAATATATAGTTGATAAGTCTTTAAGAGTTACAAAATCATAGTGCTTGTTCGTTTCATCTTTAATAAATATGATTAGTTATGTTTCATATTTACTTATTTCTTCAATCTCTATTAAAATTTCATGCTAATATTTGATCTCATGCTCAAATTTAATTTCAAATTCAAATTTCAACTCTGGTTCAAGCATAGATTATAATTATGAATATTTCTAATGTAGATGCATATTCAAAATCACCAACATCAGACAGATTCATATTTTAATTGCTAGTCATACTATGCATCTAAAATTCTTAAATGAATATTTATGAATTATAATTTGTTCAATGTGATCAAATTTCATCATATATGATTTTTGTTTTGGTAGTAGGTGATACGCTTTTGAGGATATTGTTTTGATTTTTCTTCAGGTTTTTAATCATAATCCTCAGAGAATGATTGTAATATTCCTCAATATTCAATGACATGTAAAAAACCCTATGTTATGTAAATTGTATCTTTGTTCACCCAAAATTTTCACTTAAAATTTTCTGTAAAACAAATAATAGTTAACTTGTTAGTCTAAAGGAAAATTACTTAATTCCAGCTACATCGGTACAATGAAATATCTTACTTTGGGAGTTGCTTATCATACTTCATCAGAGTTGAAAGAATTCTGTGTCCAGTAAGGACACATAAGATTGAAAATAGGAATATGAAATTTTATTGATCAAATTCTAATGAATTGCATGTATCAGATGTTGATATTTATAAGCACCTAATGCGCATGGCTATTGTTGATTTAATTTAAATTCTAAAATTCGGCTTTGAGCTCAGTTAAATCCAATGAGACCTAAATCAAAGACATCACACAAAATTAGCTCAATTGGAGTTAGGCTGTTGAACATGCGTAACAATAAGAATAAAAACTGTTCAGAAGGCGCAATAGGAACTCCTAAACACTTGACGTGCAAATTCATCCTTCCGCTAGAGGAATCTATGGGACTGAAGGTTTCAAGCATCTCTATCAATACGCGGAGTAAAACATTAATTCATTATGTGAGAAGAGGAATTAAGGAATGGATTTAGGAAAGATTTTCTAATTGAAATTCAATTGGAGGGAGATTTATTAGGAAAAGCGGCTGATTTGGAAAGGTTAATTAGTAGTTGTTTTCTGATTAAAGATGATTAATTTGGGGGCTGATTTGAGGTCAGTTTTGGTATTTGTTATTTATTGTTTGCTATAAAAGTAGTAGGGTTTATGTTATAATTTTGTATGCAGAATTTTTTGAGTGTTTGTTGTTTGCTGTTTTGTCAGTGATCCTAGGTTCGTCTAGGTTTTGGGAGAGACGGTCCTCTCCAACGAGAACCATTGTATCTTGCTTTTGCATATTTCCTTGTTTAACAATAAAACCTGTTGCTTGCTAAATTTGTATTGGTTCGTTGGCCGATTTTTTGTTACTAAGGCGTATTAAATTGGTATCAGAGCATTTTCCTGGATCGAAATCTGAATTTTTGTTGCTAATTTCTGCTGAGATTTTCCTTTCTGTTCGCTCATTTTTGTTGTTTGGAGACCAGATTCGCATCAAAGTTGTTGTTTTTTGCTATGAAAATCTTGATCAGGGTACCAATGGCCGGAAAAAGAGTTGAGTCGTTGGAAGAAAAGTTGGAGGAAGTAGGGCAACTATGAGCGAATGTGAATGAACGTATTTCAACATTGGAAGGAAGGATTGGGAATATGGAGGAGATGATGAAGCGGATGTTGGAGCTTCATACTAAAACAGCCCTGCCAAAAGCAAAGAGAGATTAGGAAGATGACACGCCAAGGAAGATGGAGAGGGTGAAATTTTGGGAAGGGAGGATGAAATACCCACCTGGAGCCTTTATCGAGAAATGGGATGGGTATGGAATATGTTGGTAGGAGGGAATGAGAACAAGAGAATAGGCGGGCTGAATTTGGAGGAAGGAGGGAATATGAGCGGAGAAGGGAGGAGAGGAACCGTGGAGCGACACCAATGCTCGCCTCATGGAAGGCATGGTGGGCGGAAGGGGACATTTGGGTGGGGGAGATTAGAAGATTAGAAAGCTGAAAATGCCTGTATTTCAAGGGGAAGACGCGCATGGATGGATATATAGAGTGGATATACTTTGTAGTTAACGGGTTGACAGAAGATGAGAGACTGATAACCGCCGCGCTATGTCTTGAACGGAATCAAATGCACTTGCATGGTACCAATGGAGGGAGACGAGATACCCAATCCGTTCATGGGAGGAGTTTACTGAATGTTTATTCGAGCGCTTTTGAGCCAAGCAGGATGGAGATTATTATGAGCAATTCTTTGCATTGACACAAGTGGGCTCGGTGATGGAGTATCGAGAAAGTTTGAGCTTTTGTCAGGATGTTGGGAGGTTATCGAAAACCATGTTGGAAAACAATTTCATGAAAGGTCTCAAACTAGAGTTTAGAGCAGCAGTGTGGGTGGCAAGGCCCCATGACTTGGGAGAGGCGATGGAGTTGGCTCAGATGATTGAGAACAAGAAATCACTATAGAAGAGTAATAAAGGGGTCAGTGGAGGAGATTCTTACTGCACGTGGACCACTTCCTGGCACTTAGGGTGCATACAGTATCGATTAAAAGGGAGACTCCAAAAGAGGGCAGTTCGGGAGCCTTACAGGGAGGGAATTTCAAGAGGCTGATTGGTACTGAACTATAAGACAAGAGAGCTAAGGGGCTATGTTCAGATGCGACGAGAAATTTGTACCAGGGCATAGGTGTAAAAATCGCACATTGCTGGTTCTCATTGTGTGCGATGAGGAGGAGGTGGAGGAGGTAGAGGCAATGACGGAGGAGGAAGAGGAGAGGAGCCCGTGCGCTTGGAGATAACGAAGCGTCATTGAACTCTGCAGTGGGATTCACCTCGAATCATACTATGAAACTGAGGGGAAAGATAGGAGGAGAGCAGTGCGGCTACCCACAACTTTATATCAAACCAAGTGGTAGACAAATTAGGGCTGAAACTGATAGACACAAGATATTTCAGAGTGATGATAGACATCAAAAATGTGAAAAAGAGCAGAGGGGTATGTTAGAGTTTGGTGGTAGAACTATAGGGGATTCCTCCCATTTGAATTGGGAAGTACTGATTTTAATTTTGGGAATGAAGTGGCTACTAACCTTGGGAGAGACCAAGGTAAACTGAAAAGCATTGGTCATGGAAATCCAAGTGGAAGGAAGAAAGGTGGTAAGCAAGGAGGACCCCAGTTTATCCAAAGCAATAGTTTCTTTAAAAACCATAGTTAGTACCCTACAAGGGGAGGAGGAGGATTTTGGTGGATCTTCAGAGTCTGGAGGGAGGAGAGAGGGAGGATGCAATGGACATTCTAGACATTGTCCATCCCCTTCTTCAGCAATTCAGGGAGGTATTCCAGCTTCCCCAGAGATTACCATTCCAATGGGAGCATGAACACTCTATTGTTCTAAGGGAAGGAGATATCCCATCAGTTTCCGACCATATTGCTACCCTCGTATCCAAAAGGATGAGATTGAGAAGCTGATTCGGGAGATGCTTGAAGCTAAAACTATCTAGCCCAATGTAAGCCCTTTCTCTAGTCATGTATTTTTGGTAAAGAAAGATGGAAGTTGGAGGTTCTGTGTAGACTATCGTGCCCTGAATAAGGAAATGACACCAGACAAGTTTCCCATACCCGTAATTGATGAGCTGTTAGATGAGCTGTGTGGATCTGTGATATTCTCTAAAATTGACTTAAAATCCGGATACCCCCAGATTAGAATGCAACCAGGAGACACCCATAAGACAACTTTTCGGACGCACGAGAGACACTATGAGTTCCTGTTGATGTCATTCGACCTCACTAACGCACCAGCCACCTTCCAGTCCCTGATGAATTGGGTATTCCAGTCCCACATATGAAGGTTTGTGCTTGTATTTTTTAACGATATATTGGTATATAGCAGGAGTTAAGGGGAGCACTTGGAGCATTTGAGAGTTGTGCTGTCCACCTTAAGAAAGCACTCTTTGTTTGCCAATTAGAAGAAGTGTTCTTTTGCCAACCCAGAGTGGAGTATTTAGGGCATGTGATATCTCAAGAGGGAGTGGCAGCTGACCAGAGTAAGATTGAGGCCATGCTCAGATGGCCCATACCCAAGACATTAAAGGAGCTGAGAGGATTCTTGGAACTCACAGGCTACTACCTGAAATTTGTGAAATGATACGGTTCTATAGCGAGGCCGTTGACGGAATAGCTCAAGAAGGACAACTTCAAGTGGAGAGAGTCAGCCATCCAAGCTTTGAGGAGTTAAAGAAGGCTATGACCAATGTGCCAGTATTAGCTCTTCCAAATTTCAACCAATTCTTTTAGTGGAGACATATGCCTTAGGTTTTGGGTTGGGAGTGGTACTCATGCAGAACTCGAGACTAGTGACCTATTTCAGTCAGGTGTTGACGTCCAGGGCAAGACTCAAGTCATTCTATGAGAGTCAACTGATGGCAATCGTGTTGGCCATTCAGAAATGGCGGCCTTATTTATTGGGAAGATATTTCGTCATCAAAACTGACCAGAGGAGTTTGAAGTACTTGTTGAAGTAAATAATGGTTACTTAGGAGCATCAAAGGTGGCTTTCCAAGTTATTGGGCTATGACTTCGAGATTCAGTACCGACCTGGAGTTGAAAATAAAGCAGTAGATGGTTTATCTAGGTGCCGTAGATGATGGCATTGTCTGTGCCCTTGGTGGTTGACTTGTAAGAACCAACGAGAGAGAGTGAACATGATACATGGTTGAGAAAAATTAGGGAAGGAGTTGCAGAAAATAAGGACAACCATTCGGGATATTTAGTAGTGGGACAAAAGTTGCTTCATTATGGGCAATTTTTGCTTCCAAAGATCTCTTCTTACAGACCCTGCTTGCTTCAGGAGTTTCATGGGATGGCCATTGGGGGGCATCCGGGGGCCAAAAAGACAAATGGCCAGCTCTCTGCAGAACTATATTGGGAGGGTATGCAGAAGGATGTCGGGAAGATGGTGGCTAGCTGTGATATATGCCAGAGGCACAAGTATCTAGCTATGTCTCTAGGAGGGCTCCTCCAGCTGCTAGCTTTTCCAAAAAAGGTGTGGGAGGAGGTGACCCTGGACTTCATTGATGGGCTGCCAAAGTCAGAAGGATACACTACGATATTGGTGGTAGTAGATCGGTTGAGTAGGTATGTACATTTCATTCCCCTTTGCCATCCCTACACAGCAGTAACAATAGCCACAGTTTTCATGAGGGAGGTAATGAAACTACATGGGATCTCAGAATCGATTGTATCGAATCGAGATAAGATTTTTTTGAACCAATTCTGGAAGGAATTGTTCAGAATGTAGGGGACCGTTAAAATGAGCACTGCTTATCATCCTCAGACGGACGGACGGACAGATAGATGTGGTCAATTGTAGTGTGGAGACTTATTTGCAGTGCTTTATATCGGATACACCAAAGTTGTGGCAAAATGGTTGGCTTGGGCAGAGTATTGGTATAACACTTCCTATCATTCAACAGCTCAGACTACACCTGTTCATAGTGTTATACAGAAGAGATCCGCCTCACTTGATATATTATGGATAAGGAAGCACACCTGTGACTTTAATAGAGTAGTACTTGAAGGATAGAGACAGGATCTTGGGGGAGCTGAAGGGGTATTTGTGGAGAGCTTAACAAATTATGAAGTGGAAATCATATGCTCAAAGGAGAGACATCCAGTTTGAGGTGGGGATGATGTAGGACTAAATGTGTTTGTTGATGTCTTACCTTTGAAATTATACGCTTTTCAAAGAGCAAGAGCAATTAGTCGCTTCCAACGATTTAAACGGTAAATTAAAACAATAAATCAATGATTAGTTCAAGCAATATATTACATGATAAAGATTTAGAGCACAAAATAACCAATTAAATCAGATTTTGCTTAATGTGGGGTTTTCGAAAGAAATCCCTTAATTAATATTTATAATAGTCACTATTTAAGATCCATCACCCTCACTCTAACTCTTAATAACTGGTTAAGCAGAGAAAGCTTGTATGATCTTTATAATGCCACAATTGAGAGGAACTTGGAAGAAATAAGATTCGGGAGAGAGTTCACCTTTGTCAGGATTCAGAATAAAGTTGCCACTGAACATGAGGTTATCGTTGATCAATAGCAGTTGCAAGGGAGAAGAGGTTTCTGTGGGCTCCGAAAATTCCATTGGATGTGCTCCCCGGCCTCTCCGCGCCATCGTTCTATTTTCCTTGTTTTTTTGTTTGATGACGATGACGGTAAAGAGTTTTAACGAGATTAGGTTCCGGGTGAATTTTCAGAAGGCAGATTGGGTTTTAGATAAGACACTACCCAGAGATTTCGCCCTCAATTTGTGAGGACTTTATGATCTGAGTTCTGGTTTCCTATAGGCGCAAGCCCCTATAGTTAATTACCCCTCCCGATAACGAGAGAGAACTTTCGATTAAGGCTAGTCATTAAAAAGCTCGCAAAGATTGTAAATCCAGCGTATAATAGCAACAATCTTAGGGTTTGAATTTTGGTTTTATGATTTAAAATTTGTCACCATGAACTTAAAACTGGTGGTGGGGGGAATGAAGACGAGCCCGATCAAGATCCCATGGTTCCGTCGTCCCGGGCTGTCATGATCCCTGGTCTACTTAGTCAGAGGAGGTAGTCGACCCAACCTGACAGAAGGCATCTTATCGGCAGCCATGGGTTACTTCGTCCAAGAATACCTTGTAGACCTGGGTTGGTATTTGTCTAAGGGGATATATCTGAATCCACCTTAGCTGACAGAGGGCTTTGTGCCTATCGACTATACCCTATGATTCATCGCTCAAGGGTTTGACGCCGTTAGGGAACATACGGGCTTTGGCCGTGATCGTAATATAATGGTGCCATTTCGCGGCAAAACCACCCTATCAGAGGGCACGTGCCACGTCCCTGCTGGCAAGAGATTATTTGGGGATGAATCGTAGCGATACACCCGACATGCATTCGCTCTTTGTGAGCTGAGGTTAATTTCAAATTTATCACCCCCGACAAACAGTTGCGGGAGGTGGATTGGTTTTTAGTTTTTAGTTAGATTTCATTTCAGAGATTTGGAATTTTGTTTGATTTGAGATTTGAAACACCTCCGGTTGAGATTTCTGATCGACACGGCCATCATCGGGGTGACGTTAAAGTCACTAGTGTTTTCGTAGGATTTTGGGAGGCATTTTGTGATTTAAGTCGTGTCGACTCCAGTCCTTTCGAGGAGGAGGATGAGACTTGAATTTAGACCCGTGCAGCATTCTCAGACCATTAGATTTTGAAATCGTATGCGGTGGTCGGAGCACATGCGGGTTGTAGCATTTGACCCTGCGCAGCATTCTCAGACTTTTGCCTTTAGAAATTTGTCGTATTTATCGGAGCACATGCAGGAGTTTGTTGCACTTTAGTTTAAGGAGTCATATTTAATACATAAGTGAGGGATTTTTAAAATATTTAAATATGATCCATTGTGCGAGTGATTTCATTTAGAAAATTGCCCGAGATTTCATTTAAGGGCCTACGAACGCCTTCTGTCCGCTTGTACACATGTTGCGGATCCGGTAGCATTTTGCTTTAAATTTTCATTGGATCCATTCGTGGGTTATCCATGAGTATTCGAGAGTTATCAATTAAACTTGTAGATAGACTATCGTGCATATCATAAGCCTTTTATCATTGCTCGCAAGCGTTGGCATTCATCACAATTTGTTGCCTTGGATGTGTATATAATGCATTGCACACATCATATCTCTCTTAAGAGACTCATAGAAGCACTCAATTGTATGTATATTAGAAGTCCTAATACAATCAACAATGAATAGGCCACTTAAACTTGACTTCTCCTTTAAAGTCATATCTTGTTAATATTATTGCTTTCATCATTCTTCCAAATCGTATTTAAATTCTCACATGGTTAGTCATATTATCCCTTTGCACACAATAACCCTTTGGATGTTTAAGGTCTATTGTAATAGCTTTCTAAAGCATCTCGCATCACACCACATCTGTATGAATATATGATTTCAATTTGCCTAAGGCATGCATCAAGCCTATATGCATTTGGTAACTTAATCTTTTGACTCATAATAGCATGTCTAATACTAAGATGAATATAAGGTGCTCGTAGCCAGTAGTATAGAGAACCCTCAGGTAGATGCAACTTAGACTATAGCTAAGGATCTTAGTGAGCTTGAACTTGTTTATTGGAGAGTTATTGGAGAGCTTCTAGAGAGCTTTTGGAGAGCTTTGGAAGGCCAATATTAGTTGGAGAGATACTTAGTAGTTTGTACATATGCTGAATTATTGAAAATATTGATTTATGCTCTTTTGACTTTTATTTGAATTTAATTGCTATACTTAACCAATTGATTTAATTAAGTGGTTAAATGAATTTTAATTAATGTTAAAAGTTCAATTTATTAGTTAAGATTTTAATTATTTAATTTAACCATTTAATGAATGTTAAGATTACAGTTTGAATTTATTTAGATTAATTATTTAGTCAAAATTTTAAAATTGTTAGAGTTTTGATTTGATTGAATTTAATTATTCATTTTAGTTAATGCGATTCAATTAGTTATCCAATTATTTAATTGATTATTTTAATTAATGCTTAAAATTAATTTGATTAAAACTATCTTACTTACTTTAATTAGACTCAATTTATTTGATTAAAGATTTTAGTTTTAAGTTAAATTCCAATTGAAATTATTGAATTATTAAAAGGCATTTTTATTTAACATTAATCAATTAGCAATTATTATTTCAGTTAGTTAATAAAATTTGATTGTTTATTTAAATTGGTTAGTTAATACATTTTACTAATTTGATTAACTGAATTCTTCTTTTAGATTAGTTAAAGTTTAAATTAGATTTTATGTTAATTAGTTAATTTAAATGGCATGTTCAATTTTAGATTGATTAGTTTATTAATTAAATTGATTAATTAGGAAATTTTTGTTATTTAATTTATCAATTAATTAATATTGCAATTATTTTCAAATTAAATAATCATTTGAGCATTTTTCAATTTCTCCAAAATTGGTTAAGTCCCGGATTTTTTAGGAAATTTCGGCAGCCTTCCGGCGTCCCCTCCCCGGCGCCGGGAGGTAAGGGAGTGGCTCGACTCGGCCGGATCAAATCAACGGCGAGGAGATTTGGAGAGCGATCGAGTCTTCAAGTCTTCAAATTATGTGCAACCTGTTGATTAAACAATTTAATTTTATTTTAAAAGGTAGTTTTTTTGTCCCCTCGAAAATCCGGCAGCCTTCCGGCGTCCCCTCCCCGGCGCCGGGAGGTAAGGAGGGCATTTGCCCTTTTGGCTCGACTCGACCGGATCAAATCGACGGCGAGGAGATTGGGTCTTCAAGTCTTCAATCTCTCGATCGGATTAGCTCGACGATCGAGGGCTTCGGGGGACCGAATCAAACCCCGGGACTTCCTTCAATCTTCTGATGTTGCAAAACTTGTTTGAAAATTCTCACATCTCTCTCTCTCTTTCTCTTTTTAATTATTTTATTTTATTATATGTATTATAATATATTATATAATATACATATAATATACCAGATATAATATATCATATAATATATATTATAATATAATATATGATATATATTATTATATAAGATATATATTATATAATATATATAATATATAATATATATCTTATATAATATATTAAAAACAGAGAGAGGGGAAGAAGGATCGGGAAAAGCCCCCGATCGGGCTAGGGGTGGAGGCCACGCACGGCTCGCAAGCGGGAGCAGAGGTCAGGGACATCGGGTCTACCGGCGGCTTCGGTTCGGGTGGGATCGGCGGCAGTCAGGTCAGCCGGTCCGTGGTAGGCCGGAGTTCGGCGTCGGTTTGGCGAGGCTAGGGCACTGCTGCGGTCAAGCGTAGAAGGCACTCGGAAGAGATGAACGGAGTCGGTTTGCTCGACGGAGATCGACGACTGGTTGGGACCGAAGCAGGAGGTTGGAGTTTGGCAATCGAAGGCAGTCGCTGCGGCTAGGGCACAATGGATTTGGCTGGGCTTCGTCGATGTAAAAGGACCGGAGGTCAACGGAGATCAGAAGGTATGTTCTGAAACTTCTCCTTGTGTGTGATTTCCTGTTCTCAGAGCATATGTGTGCGTGAGAATGAAAATGGAAAAGGGTTTCGTTTTTGTGTCGTGAGAGGGAGATAGTTTGAGCGGTTATGTCCGATCGTGGGGAGCCAACCGTGGAGATCGTGGGCTTGCGTGGCTGGTCGGTCATTTTGTCCGATCAGCAGTTACAGTCAGCAGTTTCGTTCCACGTACTCTTCGACAGAGTGGTAGTTGTCAGGTCTATGTTGAAGAACGGAGACTGGAGAATGTCAATTAACCCTTGATCGTCGAAAACGAAGCCGTGATCATGTTCTGGATCAGCCGTACATGAGGGGGCAACAAACTATAGATTGGGGAACTTTTGGACAGCAAACAAAGGACTTCTGGACGGCGGGACAACAACGACCTTTGCTGAAATTTCTGGACAGCAATTCTTATATATCTAGGAAATCTGGACAGCAGTTTTGTGAGGTGGAAATCCTTTGGAATCGATATTCGGTGGAAGGAAGTTAGAAGGACTAATTCCAAGGAGAGAGGGGGAGGCAATGGGGGCCGGCCATAGAGGAAGGAGAGGGGGAGTAGCTCCGGATTTTGTGTGTTGATAAAGGAAGGAAGGCAATTCAAAATCTGAAATTTAATTTCATATTTTAATGTTTGGAGAGGAGGGAAAAGTTTGAATTTGAATCTCCATTAATTGGGGATAGAGAGGGGGCGGCACACCCTAATGGGAGGTGATTGGATTGGAGCATTAATGGGAAAGAAATAATTAGAGGAGAGAGGGTTGGGGCCGGAGGCAAGCATGGGTATATGGTTTGATTTAAGAAGTTAAGGTTTGCTATATTTAGAATCTTAAAATAGGAAAGTGTATTTAAATCAAATCCTATTTAAAATTCAAATAATGCATGATTGAGGGCTTTCCTAAATTATCCTTCCTTATTTGGGAAATAGATTTCAATTTCAAATTTACATGAATCTGAATTTAAATGCTTTCCAAATTTAAAAGGGATTAAATTAGGAAATCATTTAAAGTTTAGATTTTGAAAATTTGAACCCAATGGGAAGGAACACAAGGTGGCCGGCGGCTAGGGTAGATGGTGGGGCCTTGGGGGCCGACGGTTAGGAGGGGGAGTGGTGATTTAGGCCGGCGGCTTAGGAAAGGAAGGGAGAGGTGGAGTCGGCCTAAGGTTTGGGTGGTGTTTCGGCCAAGAGGAAGAAGGGAGATGGGGCCGGCAGCTTGGAGGAGGGGAGGGAGGCTAGCGGCTATGAGAAGGGGAGGAGGAGAACCACGAGCCCTGACGCTTCCTGCGGCTGATTGGTAATACGTTGCCCTCACCTAGAGACCTCACCAAGATTCTCACAAAAACTTTCAAACTCACAAATGAGCAAAGATGAAATTTCATAATAGACATCATCCTCTCAAAAGGAAGAGGAGGGTGCTTTAAATAGCCAAAATACAATAGTAAGATAAAAGACCAAAGTGCCCCTAAGGGTCACAAACAACTACTTCCTCAAGTGAGGGTAAAAATGAAAAAATAAGATAATAAATCAAATACACATATAATAATAATAAACTTAATACAAATGATAGCTCAAAAATAAAGTAGTGCGATCGTGGCTGTAGATTGTCGGCCCCTTCTCTGGTAGACTCTGCATGGTCGGATGTCCTCGTCAGGGGGATAAGGTTTACTTGAAGCTTCGTCGCCACAGACAGAAAACCTTGGCAAGGAGATGGAATGCTAAATTATCGCCCTGATATTTTGGTTCATACGAGATAGTGGAGCACATCGAGGCCGTGGCATATCGCCTTGCAGTTACCGCCGTCATCAGCCATCCATCCGGCCTTGCAGTTATCGCCGTCATCAGCCATCCATCCGGCCTTGCAGTTATCGCCGTCATCAGCCATCCATCCGGTCTTACATGTGTCCCAGTTGCGATGGGTGATAAGAGAGCACATTCCGTCTTCTTCACTCCCCCCAACCTTGACAGACGATATGGAGGTGTTATTGGGACCATTCGAGGTCAAAGAAGTGCGACAGAGAGTACATGGAAGCAAGAAAGTGTTGATTAGGTAGAAGGACCTACTAGAGCACGAGGCCATGTGGGAGTCCTACCAGATTATTCAGCAGCAGTTCCCTTCATTCCACCTTGAGGACAATGTGATACTTTTGGGGGGGAGTTGATGTAGAACTAAATGCCTAAAATGGATGAAATAAGACTATTGCACGATTTCTTGTTTAGAACATTAACGATACAATCATTAGCAAGTGAAACGATAAAATAAAACAAGAAAGGGGCGCCTACGCTTAGGCCAAACAACTTGCTAAACACTTGGAAAATCAAATTAATTTAGAAAAGTAACAATCTGCGAAGTAAATAGACTTTCAACCAAAAATCACTAATCTAACAATAAGATTAAAAACATAGGAGGTTAACTCCGTTCCTACGTTTACTAGGCTTTAGCAGAAATAGGTGAACAAGATCGTCATGAATCAATTCAAACCACAAGAGTTAGTTAAACGACAAAAACACATGAGTAGGAAGATTAAGAAAACCTTTGCTCGATGTAGACAAGGCCGGAATCTTGCTCCGGGTCAGCCATCCATGCAAGAAGTTGCTGCTATCGGCTTTGGGAGGGGTTGGACAGCAGGAAAACGCCTTTACGATGAAGCTATAGTGAAAGGGGGCGGTGGGAGTGGCTGGACAGCAGGCAGGCCTTCTTGGACAGCAGTTGGAGGCGCTCCCGGTTGAAGAAATTCCAAGGGAAAGTGCAGAAATTTCTGGCAGCTTGTTGGTGAGCAGAAAATCTGAAGTTGGTAGGGTTTGGAGGTAGATTTGGAAGAAGGAAATCAGCCACGGTGTATGGGGAAGGAAGTGGGAAAGTAAGGAAAGAGTTGGGAGTTATTTCCAAGTGAAGGGAGTGGAAGTTGTGGAAAGAATTAAGGGGTGGGGCTTGGGGGAGTTTCGGCCAAGGAGGGTGGGGCCGGCGGTTTAATGGAGATAGGGAGGGGATTGATTTGGGTTTCCTAAATTAGATTTAGGAAATAGGAAATATTTAATTCAATCCCTTTTTATTGAAAATTCAAATAGGCTTTAATTAAAAAACTTTTCTAAGATAGATTTCATGAATTAGGAAGGATTTGGATTTCAAATCAATTTGATTTTGAATCCAAAATCTGTCCAAATTTTACTTAATCTAAATTAGGAAATATGACATTGGGAGGGAAAAGAGAAAGGAAGTGGGAGGGAGCCGACGGGTGGGCTTTGGCCGTGGGGTGGTGGAGGGGTTTTAAGGTGGAGGTGATGAGGCCGGCGGGTGGATGGGGAAGCCAAGGTGGCCGGCGGTTGGTGGTTTGGGTGAAGCCTATACCGGCAGCTTAGGAGGAAAACAAAGGAAGGAAACTCAACAAAGGTAAAGAACCACGAACTCGGCCATCTCCAAGGTTGGTGGGTGATCCAAATTCCCTCTCCTAGGAATCTCTCTCCAAACACTCTCAAGATCTCACAAAGAGTTTAAGCAAGTGAAAATTTGATTATTTCCTCATTACATGAAAAGAGAACAATGGGCCTATATATAGCCTCATACAATGACTCAAGAAAGTAAAAGACGGCAACGCCCTCAGGGCTTACAAACAACCTCCCTTAAGTAAGGGGTAAATTGGAAAATACTAAAAGCAAATACATCATGACTTAATAATAATGAAAATAAATAATACAACTCAGAAATATATCGATTCAATCGTGGTCGTAGATCGACGGCCACGTCTCTGATAGACCTTCCATGTTCTGATGTCCCCATTAGGAGTATTAATGCATCGGAAGCCCTTGGGGGGACTAAACCTGGATAGATTTCGGCTCCTATTTTGGGACCCAGTAAAACATTAATTCATTATGTGAGAAGCAAAATTAAGGAAGAGATCAATTAGGAAATATTTTCTAATTGAAATTCAAATTGTAGAGGAAAACATATTAGGAAAAGGGGCTGATTTGGAGGGATTAATTAGAAAATGTTTCCTAATTAAAGATGACATATTTGGGGGCAGATTTGGAGGGGATTAATTAGAAGATGTTTCATAATTAAAGAGGATAGATTTGTGGGCTGTTTTGTTATTTGTTGTTTATTGTGCTATAAGTAGTAGGGTTTATGTTATGTTTTGTATGCAGAATTTTATGAGTGTTTGCTGTCTACTGTTTTGTGAGGGATTCTAGCAGCGTCTAGGGTTTGGGAGAGACAATTCTCCTCTCGAAAGATGATCATTGTATTTTGTTTTTGTATATTTCCTTGTTTAACAATAAAAACTTGTTGTTTGTTGAATTTGTATTGGTTTGTTGGCGGTTTTTTGATACCAAGGCATATCATATGCCAACGGTGCTAACAAAGAAGATGAAATCAAAGCAGGAAACTTTTCAGTCACAGCCAAGAAAGAATCCTATAGAACCTCATTACTAAAAGCTTATCTGAAAGCCTAATTATCCAATTTAAACCCAAAGAAGAAACATCAGTGAAATCCAAAATAGAATGCCAGCCTAGAACGAGTGAACACTTCAGGTGTGGAATGATACATGCATCCAGAAAAAAATATAAGCTGATGGGTCCAAAAATTTTGCAAATGATGGATTCTGTAATTTCAATCAGATGAGAGTCCCTAATAGCCATGGACTTGATCAAATTAAAATTCAGTTGTAGAATTGACGAAGCTGATTACTTACCAAATCAAATGAGAGATTGCATGGACTAGAAAAAATCACAAGGCAGTAAAATACATCCTGTTCTGTTAGGGCATATCATCATATGCCTGTTTGAATCAAAGTGCAAACTAGAAAATAGAAAATCATAAAATAAAATAAAATTAAATTAGCCAAACTTGATCATTTATTTATTTATGCGATGTTTCTTTTAAGTATAAACTGTAGTTCTCCATTCTTGGGTATTTATTTGGTTGGTGGGAGCCCTAGCATCAAATCTCTTTGCATTAACTGATGTCCTGAATGTTTGATATATTAGGTTAATGATTAATGATTGCTTGTTACAATAAAAAAAGGAAGGGAAATTTTATTTTAATTATCTATCAATTTGATATTGTTAAGTAATTGAATTACTGAATTCATTGTCGACTTTACCCTTTGTTAACAGTTTCTTTGATTATGATGTGTTATGATTAATTTTGTTAATGAACAGTCCTAGCCACTGAAATTCAATGCTCATATCATTTGTTCATCATAACTGCCCACCATACCTCACCAGTAATTACGTAGGTGCTAAGAGTTCCGAGCTAGAGCGTTTCTGGAGAGTCGGCTTTGGAATGAGCACCTGACAATGAGGAGTTGCGTTGCTGTCACATAAATAATACTGCCTATTTCCACTTTCTATAGTTCATAAGTTGTTGAACAACTGAACAAGAGAGCCTATTGGTCTGTTCTCCCTCTTGCCCTTGGCCATGTCCTCTATTTTCATTTTGAGTGCTATGTTTCTTAAACTTAGATCAATGCATCTCAACATTATTGCAGCTGGACACATGAATTGTCGAGTATTGCATGTATACGCTATTTGTGAATGTTTGCTTGCTTCAAATTGATAGTGATGTGCATTTTAAACCCTTACTTTTATCCTCGTTTTGCCAGACGGTCATGCTCGTTATTTAATGCTCACAAAGTAAAACAAGCAAATTGCTTCACCTCTTGAAAATTCATGATTCCTATTTATCTTTGCTGTCTTTATTTTATCTTTCAAGTTAATAATATGGCTTGGTTAATTTATGAATGTACCAACAAATTGCTGTGTGAATGATTTTAAATAGTTTGCTATCTGATTAAAAAAAAAAAGCCAGTGAACTTACGGCCTAAGAGTTTGGTTTTGATCATAGTTAGAAAAATAAAGGTCTGCTATGTAGGGGAGATAAATCTGTATATGACATGTTTTGCTTCTTGAATCATAGCAAATCGTAACGAGGTTAAAATGATAAAAGCTGTCCAAAGATTGAGTGAAAACATGTTTACAACAGAATTTTTACTTAATTTCGTAGTATAATTATGAATGCCTATATTATTGATTTAAGTTATATTTGCTAGATTAAATTAACGAAGAATTTATTTCTTACTAAACTGCTTGCGTACCAAAGGATTTGAGGTTTGAATTTTATTTTAGAAGAATTGATAAAAAATAAAAAAAAAATAAAAAAGATGCTTAAAAGCCAATCTACCATAACTTCATTGCCTAATATGTGTCGTTGATCACTAAAAAAGGAGCAAACGATGTGCAAATTAGAAATTTAACCGACCAATCTCAGCAAGCAATATGAACTGGTGATGAATTTAAAGAAATCAGACAGAAACAGAATATCCATAGTAGAGATTTAACTTGAAAAAGGGGTTTTTATCCATAAAATATCAAAACAAGCACTTAAAAAATATTTTAAACACTCATTTTTTTAAGACTTATTTTTGTATTTTTTTTTTCCAAAAAAAGATGGAAATGAAAGTTATGCTAAACTATTGGTGTATATCAGTATTCTATGAGAAAAATAGTCAATTTGCTTACTTTTTAGCCAAAAAAACATGATATGCATTTCAATGAAGTATGACATATGAATAGACTTTGCAGTCTTTCCTTTTCTTGTTATCTTTAAAAATGTAAGTCTCAAACTAGTAAAATAGTATAATGAAATCACTGACTGCATCACTACATAATCCTAGATAATATAATAAATAATAAATTGATTACCTTTTACAATTATGATTATCCTAATCTGAAAAATGATTACTTGAAGTTGAATCTGCAATTATCTACACTGAAACTTGTAACTTAGCTTTTCCATTCCTTGTTAACGCTTTTATTATCATCTACATGCCACCTTTAGTATTCCATATTAATTCTTTAATTTTCTATTCTATCTATAATGATTCCGACTAATTAATTTTCTTTCCAAAAATTGACCGTAGAACATTAGTACTTCAAGCTCTTTAATTTTTCACTATTTTATTCTTTTCACGAATAATCATTCTTATTGTTTTTTAATTAAATAAATCTAATACAAAATATCTTGAATAATAAATACTGCCATAAATGGTTGAAATACAAAGTTATGTGCATTCTAATCATTTTCTTAGATTATAAGTTGAAGTACATGTTAACATTGGAAAAAAAGAAATTCAACTTACACATCTGAATTAATGAAGTATAATTAAAAAAGGGTATATAATTGACAAAGTCACTAAGGTACACCCATATCGGTGTTGAGCAAACAACAAATATGAGCCGGGCTTCAAATATTTCAGCTAATGAACACAGGATTAGTTCAATGCTTTAAAGGGCAAGTTATGCATTCATCCAAATATTTTGGAGATCACACCAGTATGAAGGTCATTAGCTTGCCTAATGTCTAAGTTAATAATTTAAAAATTAATTGTTAAATTAAACCTTTATAATAAACTAGTTTTTATAATAACTTCAACTCAGTCCAACATCAATGTAATATTGAAAGATTCTAAACTAGTGAACTTTGAGCCGCATCTCTTTCAAATTCTCATATTGATGTCCATGAAAAATTGTGAAAATGAAAGTTTTTAAAATATATTTTAATTATTGCAATGGAGAAGTCAAATTAGCCCCCGCTAATATTTTACACGAATTATATCATTTATTTACTTATGAATCTTATAAGGCCAAAAATTTAGGCATATGTGCCATATTTCGTTTGTTTTGCATATTTTACTGATTATGTATATTGCTCTACATTTTCATATGATCTGCTCCCTGTGTTTCAATCAGTCCTACATATATGCACCTCATGAGTTGGGAAATTTCTTTATGTAATATTTGTTTTCAATTTTATCAATTTAAACGTTGTCTATTGTATTAAGTTGTTGCCTTCTACGCCAGGTTTTGATGAACTTCTTGGTTTCCTTTTCAGGTTAAAATAATAAAGTGTCTTGTTGAAAATATAGTTGTAGATATATCTTTCAATCAGGTTGGTGGGTTATGCACTCTATGTTTCCTTGACGAGGTGAGCTAGGGGTTTTCTAATGATTTGAAACAATTAATCCAGACTTTCGACATACTTCTTTACTTGACCAAAGTTTTTTTTTAGCCTTATACTAACATGTTCCTTACTATCATAGATCGATCATCTGATAAATCAAAACCATTTATTCAAGAGGAGTATCATATTGATTAAAGCCTGGTGCTACTATGAGAGTCGGATACTTGGTGCTCATCACGGGCTTATTTCAACATATGCTTTAGAGACTTTGGTACTTTACATATTTCATGTTTTTAACAATTCCTTTAATGGACCGCTTGAGGTAATACCCTGTTTGCTGATTTTGTTTTGTTATTGAATAAAAAACAATACATTAATCTTTGTTATTCATGAAATATCAGGTCTTATTTCGTTTCCTAGAATTTTTTAGTCATTTTGACTGGGACAACTTTTGTGTTAGCCTTTGGGGACCAGTCCCAATCAGTTCACTTCCAGATATGTCAGGTTAATTCAATTTAATTACCACCACTGTTTTAGCTTATTTTTGCTTTGTGTATGCTTACATAATTTCATTGCACAACTTATACAGCGGAATCTCCTCGGAAGGATGGTGGTGAATTGTTGCTTAGTGGACTCTTCCTTGAGGCTTGCAGTTCAGTGTATGCTGTTTTTCCAAGTGGTCAAGAAAATCAAGGCCAACAATTTGTATCCAAACATTTCAATGTAATTGATCCTTTACGTACAAACAACAATCTTGGACGGAGTGTCAGTAAAGGTACTATTATAAACTGTGATTGCAATTTTGGAAGCAGACTGCATCTGAAGCTTGCTTTTTATCTATTGAATGGATTTCAACTGTTTGTGTTTTTTTATTCATTATATTTCTTTAAACAGCTATTGATGATGTTTATAAGATATTATCCTCTCATGTTAACCTTATTCAATACAGTTCGTTCATTTAAGCTACTTAATAATCTCATATTGTTTGCAATTGAGTGGATAATACATCCATTTTGTTGTTGTATATTTTGGGGAAAGTCAAGTTCTATGAGTCACGAAGAGCTGATTGTCCAGGATTTTGATTATTTACTTTTCTAGGTTGTTTGCATTATACAGTTGAATTTTTTACCGTCATTGTATATTAAAAACGAGTAAACTGAGATGTAACATATTCATTGATATAGAAAGTAGCTTTATGTCATGTCATCGTGCAGAATATTCAGATTAAGGAACTATATTGTGCCTTAAGGTATATATCATGTTGTTGGATCATTATGCTTTAACGCGTGTGAGGCTTACACTGAATGCATAGAACCTTCTAAACTCTCTTAGTAGAGGACTCATGTGACAGATTGTTCATTCGAAGATGCTTTGGCACTTGGAGCTGTCTAAAAGATTGATATGTTAGTTACCTATGCTTATTTCAGTTGGCTACCCGAGTGCTGTTTGTGTTTCGGCTATTCAGTTGCTGTCATATGCTGTAGTATATATGAGGCCGCAATTAAATTCTTCTTCTATGACAATATCACTAATGTGCATGCCAATGGAAGCATGAAAATTTTCAGAACTGGATCCAATGCTATCATTGGCGTTTCAAGTAATCTGCTCTGACATTAGTTTTTGTGATACCTTTTTCATTATCCAGAAAGATTTGGAGCTGATTTTGAGGATATTTGCCTTGATCGTGAATTCTTGAAACCACGATTAGCCTTTGTTACCTTTTCATAAGAGTGTAATGGTGGTTACATTATATCTTTGCACTCGAATTATTTTATCGATTCAATATTGTGTTGTACAATTATTTTTTATGAACTAACCACGGAATAAAAAAAAAATCATCATTCTTTATCTGTCATTTCTTTTCCTCGGACATTTCTATGGATTTTTTTGAATTTCTTTTGTGCATGAAGTGAATTCTAACTATCCTTATATTCAAATTGCTCCATCTTCCTGTTCCTGCATTATCTGTTTAAACACAATTGGTTGGGCCACCTTTAACTATATGTGTCTCAAGCTATGCATATATTTTATTCATGTTTATTTTCATTAGTTTGGCAAAGTTGTTGACGGTTCTCTCTCCAGTCTTTATTTAAGCTGGTTGGCATAGTGTGATATTAGTTGAGTGTTGGTTCTTGATTGCCGAAACATGTCTAGATTTGTCAATTTATGTTGATTGTGGTATCATCAACATGGATTAGCACTTGCTTTCACCTGCCATATTATAGCATTGTGCGCTTTAAAACAAGTGAACAGATTGCATGATTGCATCTACAGATGCAAAATTCTAGTATTTTTTTATGTCATTAGCTGTCAACTTTCAAAGGGAATATCTTCTGAATTCTTATGATTTCATGCACTAAAGTTTGCCTGTCATCTGGGAGGAAGGTAAAATACCGTTTTTTAATATGTAAATCACAGTTTTTAGCTGGTGGTTGCTAATAATTTCATTTGATAGGCTTTATAATAATTCTGAAGGATGTGGCTGCTTTTTCTTTTATACTTAATTCATTAAACTTTTCATAAATGGATGCATTATTGTTTCATGCATGCTTGTTGAACAGGCAACTTCTATAGGATACGTAGTGCATTTGCATTTGGAGCCAAAAGGTTAGCTAGGTTACTAGATTGTCCAAAAGAGGATCTGATTGCTGAAGTCAATCAGTTCTTTATGAACACATGGGATAGGCATGGCAGAGGTAATAGACCTGATGCCCCCTCCCTAACTAATCGTTCTTTGAGACCCTCAAAGAAAGGTTCAGCTGAGGAGTCTGAAAATTCAGGTGTAACTGCAAGCCTGACCAAAAGTACTGGAAGTATTGGACCGCAGGTTGGTCTTGACCATCAGCCCAAAGGAAGCCTTGCTTTCCATCATTCCGTTTCTCAGGTCCTTAACATGACTCAGCACTCTCCAAATGCATACAGGACAAGCAATCCCTCCATGTTTTCTCGCGCTCCAGGCCAGAAGGGCAATTCAAACCAAATTAATTCAAGAGACTCTGATCATCTGGAAAAAAATCTTCACAGTGTCAAGCCTGTTAAATCTGACAAGAATCAGAAAATTTTAAGACCCAATTACACCGACATGGACGAACGGGTTAGTTTCCAATTCTCTAGGACACAATCAAGTCCAGAACTAACAGAGACATCCGTAAATGCTCCATCGCGAATGAGGAGTGGTAGGGTTGCAGAGGCAAGTAAAACTGTCAGTGAGCATTTAAGATCAGAATATGGCAGCAGAAGGAAAAACAATAATTCTGAAGTTTCAAGCATTCAAAGTGCAAGGTCTTCGTTTGATGATCCTTCATTTTTTAGGCCAAGTTCATCTCAGCAGAGCCTTGAGGCTGCTACTGATTCTAACAGTGTCTCAAATAGCTATCATGATGATACTGGTTTCACAACTGTGGGGGAAGAACTTGCTTCTGTTTCTGATGCATTGGAGTTGCAGCAGCAGGAACAGCAGGACATGATTAATATGATGGCATCTTCACGGGTTCATAATTTTATTGGGCAGGTCCAACTACCGATTCATTTTACTTCTCCCCATCCTCCTCTTCCTCTTTCTCCTTATCTTGCTTCAATGGGTTATGCTCAGAGAAATTTGGTTAGCTTGATTGACCCTTCCTGGGGATCTACCATGCAATTTCCTCAAGGTTTAGTTTCATCACAGTTTCCTCATTATTTTCTCAATGTTAATAACCTGAAGTCAAACGCAGATGAACTTGAGAGTGGCAATGAGATTCCTCATGTAAATGCTATGATTCCAGAGGATGGGGAACATGATGCATGGCATGGCCATGATGTTGGGTCAGCCAGAGGTTTTGAAACTGATAATGGAGGCCAGATGCGTCGCTTTGATGAAAGGCAACATTCTTCTCCAAGACGGTTTAAATATGTGCCTTCATCAACAACAAATAACTCAATGTCAGGGCATCAAAAATTTGCTACAGAAAATAAAGTATCTAGAGATGATTATCCTAATGTTCAACAACAAAGCAGTGGAACAAATGACATTGACAATGATAGAAATGCAAAGATGAGGCATATTCCAGTGCTGCAGGTTAGCTCTGCTAGAGGTAATCTGTACTCTGAAACTTCAAGGGATGGACCAAATGTGAAGCCTTCCATATTAACGAGGAACAAATGGGGAAGAAGCCCATCTACTGCCGTTACAAATTCCCTACGTGGGAAAGCAAAGAGTGAACGGCAATATGAAGTTGCATCAGAACCTGCTTCATCATCACATGAGGATGATGAAAGTGGAGGTTGGGCGTCTACATCAGCTGCAGCTACCAATATGGAAGAACGTGTCATATCATCAGCTCCTTTGATGCCCGTGCATTCTAGGAGCCAGCTATCTGGATACGAACAGGAACAGATAAGTGGTGCAGAATCAATGATCCCATTTGCACCGATGCTTGTTGGTGGTTCTCGACAGAAGTTGGCTGAAAATTCTGGGGTTATTCCATTTACATTCTATCCTACAGGTCCACCAGTCCCATTCTTAACCATGGTTCCAGTATACAATTTTCCGGCTGATGGGGCAAATGCTGATGGTTCAACAAATCGGGTTGATAAGGATGATGAAGAGGAGCATCTTCATGCATCTCTGTCTGACCAGAACTTTGATTCTGTAGAGAACTATGATCAACTTGATGGTCTCATGAATTTGAGTACCTCAAAAGGTGCAACAGCCCCAGATTCATATGAAGAACACAAACCAGACATTCTCCACAGTGATTTTGCTAGCCATTGGCAAAATTTGCAATATGGAAGGTTCTGCCAGAACACCCGTAACCATGGACCATTAACCTATTCTCCTCCTGTAATGGTGCCTCCAGTTTATCTACAGGGTCATTTTCCCATGGATGGCCCTGGTAGACCACATTCTGCTAACATGAACTTTACACAGGTCATGGGATATGGTCCTCGATTGGTTCCAGTCGCTCCTCTACAGCCAGGTCCTAGCAGACCTTCTGGTGTTTTCCACCGATATGGGGATGATTCACCAAGATATCGAAGTGGCACTGGAACTTACCTCCCAAATCTAGTAAGAATTTCCTCTCTTATACTGTTTATTTTAGTTCTTAGTATTTACTTGTGATGTACAAAGTCTTCTATATGCTTGGTTCTTGAAACATTCCTATTTTGCTCACTGTTGAGCCCCTGCATTTAGATGTTCAATTTGATGATCAATGGCTTTGTTTGCTTTTGCTTTGTCACCTTCCATGATTGCTTTACTTATTTCAAATAGAAAAATGCCCAACGTGAATGCACGGGAAAAAAATGTTAATTTGAAGGGTTCGTGATGCTTAAATTGTCATATATTTGAGAATAAAACTCTTGATTATATGTTAAGTGGTTGCTATTTGCAATACATATGAAGGATTAATGGATTATCAAAGACCATTCTTTTAGAGTTGGTTACTAATCACCTGAGCAATATTTTATGAATAATGATCAAAATGATCTCTAGATTTTTTAGGTGCATTTGGTTTAGCCACAAAATTTTTCTTGTGTTAAATTTAATCCTCACTCACCAAATCAATGCCTATTCACTCAAAATGCTCAGAGTCAATGACTGTTCACCAAAACAATATTTATATGCATGAGCAAATGATCAAAATGATCCTTAGACTTTTTAGGTGTCTATTTTAGCCCCTAACTTTTTTAGATGTTAAATTTAATTCCTCCACTCACCAAATCCTAGCCAATTTGATCATAAAATCTACCATTTGGATAGAAATTAGTTGAGGGGAGCTTTTATGAGGATATTTAGGATTTTTATGGTTAATCACACCACCTATAGTAGCTCAAACTAATAGGATTGACCATCAAATGTCCATAGTGCCCTCATAGAAAGCTTCCCTCCTCCAATGTTCATCCAAAGAAGCATCAAAATTATTTTTAGGAACAAATCGATTCAAATATGGTGAGTTGAAGGATTAAATTGAATGTTTGGAAAAGTTTGGGACTAAAATGAAAACACCTAGAAAGTGTAGGGATCATTTTGTTCATGCACTTTTATTTGTATATTTGTTGTAACTTGTTCAATTGCCTTTTCTCAATTGTGACTGAGTAGTATGATTTAGACACTTCATTGAAAAGCAAAATAATGGCCAACTAAAAAGTTGATAAATGAACTTTGGGACGAAATGTATTGGTTTTGATGGCATTGAAATTTTAAGGAATGTCAATTTAAAATCATAATATAAATTGGGCTTAAAAATAACTTGTACCTTTTGCATAAAATATTGCCCAAACTTTGTTAAACCACAAGCCATTCGATAGATTTTAAAACTTGCATTTCAGCTAGTAGAAGGGACGAATATCTCGGGTTTTTAATTTTGATTTAAGCAGAGAGAAATTAACGATATGCCATTATAAGATTATGACCCCTTCATATTTATATTAATTATAATTTAATTTTGAATTATTTTGTTTTGCTTGGCGTGTATTGGTATTTAAATAATTTTGCTTGTAGATTTGATATAAACCATTTACAGCACTTTCTCTTGCAAAATTTATGTGCTTTGCGCACAGTTTTGTTTGCCTTGGAATACGTAAAAACTCATCTTTATTTTCCATAAAAAACATGGTTAAATATCAAGTTGAAGATAAATGGTTAGTCTACACATACAAGTAGTAGTTATCATGATTTAAATCAACATAGGAAATGACATGTCAACCGTTTTCAAGTAGAGAACTAGAGCCACCCGGCATATTTTTTGTTTGAAACTATAACAAATCACCTCACAGAGTCTTCTACAAAAGAAAATGATAAATTTCTTCATTTAAAAAAAAAAGTGATTTCATCATTATCACATTAAAAGAGCAATGCTTTCAAGCAAAATAACTAATTTGAAAGTGCAAATAGTGATAGTGAAACTCACCATGTGCAATCATAGCAGGCAGCATTTGACACCGAAGTACTGTTTGAAAATACCAAACAAATAAATCTTACACCAATAGCTGTCTTGGAATTGGGTGAAACTGATAGACTTTTCTCAATACTAGGAAATAGTTTTACAGTGAGCATAGAAAATAAGTGTCCCAAAACTTTGCCAAAACCGAAAGGTTTCACAACAAGAATGTAAAAATGCTACTTCAATTTTGAATAGAAATCACCTAGGTTCTAAGTTTTCGATGGTGTAAATTTTCTTGTTCCCCTCTGCCGCAGAGCAGTCAGCTTCTCCCCATCCGAACACTGAGCTGAGGTGAAGCAGGTGTTGTGATGCCTTGTTGTGTCGTCTCTCCCTCCCTGGCTTCTTGGTCAGAGCCTTAACTGTTAAAGAAGTAGCCACCTATGCCAATGTTGGCTGGAATTCCAGCCGCCTGTACGGATACCCAAGAAAAGAGCGTAGATCAAATTTGTAAAGAAATATCAAGGACCAACGGAATGAATAAAATAGAGAAACTGATTAGTGCCGTTTCTTGGATCCAGGACATGTTTTCTTACAGCTCTATAGGATTCTTTAAACCTAATTGTAACCATCCAATAGCTATTGCACGAAAAATTCCAACCAAAATTCTTCTTAGATGCTCCCATCTAAACATTTACACGCTGGCCATCCTTTTCCCTGCCCTTGACCTTTGAATGTTGTCAGGTTTTAAAGAGCTTGCCAGAGTTGGAAGAGAAAACAAACAAAAAGATGGCTGTCATTGAGTTATCACCACTTGAAAAAGACAGTTGCTATTGGATCTCCCTTATTTTCCCTGATCCCGACCCTCACCAGAGGAGGA
The DNA here is from genome assembly GCA_019925795.1 of Dendrobium chrysotoxum. Lineage (NCBI taxonomy): Eukaryota > Viridiplantae > Streptophyta > Magnoliopsida > Asparagales > Orchidaceae > Dendrobium > Dendrobium chrysotoxum. The sequence goes on from CM034303.1 coordinate 55,245,224, forward strand.
TTCCATCCTTGCTGCAGTTGCTCAACAGATTTCTTGCCACAATAAAAGGTTGCTGCAACTCCTTGGACAGCCACCGGAGGTGCCTCGAAGTTCCGGCGGTTGATTGTGGCGAAGTCATGGACTCTGCTACAACCCTCTTCCTTCCCTCTTCCACCTCTTCCCCAAATCAGGGAATCCATCCCAAAATCGGGGTAAAATTGAACTCTCTCTCCAAAAACAGTTTTCTCTCAAGGGAATGGGTTAACCTCCCTTAATAATGCTTAGACTCTCCTAATTACAAAACTTTTGCAAAAGAAAGAAAAGAAAAGGTTTGACAATAAAATTTAATTACGAAAATGACCCACCAAAGTCTCACCATTTTACATGAGATAGCATCTAATGGTGTTATATTAATATGGGATAAATTTAGTAGCTTTTAATAAACTGAAAGTTCAGCTAATTCTTAGTAATCATTATTAAAAACATGTGACCAAAAGAAGCATGAGCTGGTTTCAATTAATCTAATTAAGAATGAACGAAGGTTCAAGTGTGCTTGTTCTAGTTTCTTTAATTAACCTAATGCAAATCTTCTTATTTCAAGCTTGTCATTGACTCATAAGTTAACCACAACAGATCTATTAAAAGTAAGTAGGAAGAGTTCTTGAAATATTAGTTTGTTAAATTAATGATCCATGATGTGCAGATGTTCTTAAACTTTCTTGCTCTCATGTGGAGCATACCATATGATGATTCTCCCTCCCGACAACAATAGCTTCGAAATGTGATGAGCAGGTTGATTGTGACTCTCTCTCTCTCTCAGTGGCAACGACTTCGAACCCTAAAGATTAGATTGCATGCATCTCCCTTTCCATCTTGGCTGTGGCAACTTCGATTAGCGAAGAATAGGTCGTTCGTGTCTCCCTTTCCTTTTGAGCTATCTCGAACAATGAAGAATAGGCTTGAAAAAATGATTGTACGATAACAACAACAACAAGCCTGTATCCCTCTATGTGGGGTCGGCTACATGAATCATTTTTCTCCATTGTGTAATATTTTAAAATTTGATTGATTGAGGTGTAATAATTTTATCATCATGATGATTTATCTTTCAATTTAATAATATTTTATATTTATACATATTTAATTTATCATTATTTAATATTGTGTGCCATGTTTAAAATTGAGCGTGCTGCATTGTACACTATTGCTCCACATGGAAATTTGTGTCATGGTGCACCATTTGCCATAATAAGCTAAATAAAATAGCAATAAAGGTTTCTTTTTACAAATAGAAACCAATTCAAATTGCGTTATTAATTTAAAGCAGGGTTAATGACAATTACAAATCAATTGGCATGAGGCAAGTTAAAAATGTGGAGGAAAAAAGGCCACTTATAGATTGAATTTCATATAGGGAGCTAGGTATTATTTATTAAAGGTCATAAGTCGACCTCAAGTCCAGGAACCAAGGAGCATAAGAAATGTTACATTAAAAGATAGCATGTAAATCACACAAATAGAAACATGTGAGAGAGATATATGCTAATTATATTTCTTTAATTACATTAGGTGTTTATCAAGACTTTTCAACTAAGGAGCAGACCAATTCAAAATAGTAGACTGACTTTGTCAATATTGATCAAATTTAGGTGAGTGGTTGTATTTAAGGCTCTGGAGATTATGCTCTTAGTTGGCCTTTGAGGCAATGTTGATATTTTGATAATTGTTGGATGATTATGCTTAGCTAGAAAGATTGCCTTGATGGCGGAGATTATTGTGACCCATTAATTGAGTAAGAATCGACATTATGCCAATCGATCATAACCGAAGCAAAACATAATTTACATTTCTAAAGATTAAAAATTAAATTAAAAATTATTTAGTGTTTAAGATATCAATATTTTACACAATATTTCTTATATTTCCTAAAGATTAGCTTATATATGAATAAAACATATTATTAAGTATTGAATTAATAAGGCTTAAATGAGTATTGTTATCATTTGAGCTAGAGCTCTTTTGGTTGCATAATGAAAATATTTGTAAAATCATAAACAAAAAGAAGTATTTAAAATAAATAAGAGTATAAAACGATTTTTCTTCTCTCAGAAGTAGCAATGCATATTGTTGCACAACAACGACTTTAGGAAGTAAATGATAATCTTTGAAGAATCAGATAATGCAATTTTTCTAGAAACCTTTTACTAAAGAAGGCATTGCCAACTAAGATTGGAAGATTGATAATTTGCAGAGCATATGGTGAACCATATTAATTCTAAGTAAAAGAACTTATTCAAACTATGTGCAGATGAGTACTGGGACTACTACTTGGTAGCATATTATTAAGCATGCCTACTTCTCCTATCAAGCTTTCTAATAGCGGAAACAAATATCGAGAAGATTAATAGAGAAATGCCTTTCCTCTGTATTGACTCTTCAAGAGTTCAGTTGTGTATAGAGGATTAAAGTACAAATTACGGAACCATCTTTTTTAACTTATGGCAAAACGAGATCTCAAAAATCAAGTACTACAAAAGTAACTCAGATTGTAGCAAGAAAAAGATTGACCATAAAGGATTCTTATTGAATAAAATAAAGAGGGAATACAAATAAAACAAGCAATGCAAAAATTTAAATTGCTGAAAAAAAAAAAACTACTCAAAGATTTGATGATTTATCTATTATACAATCCCATAAGTTCATGAGATGATATTATTAATGCTAATTGAATAAAGAAGCAACGAAAGACTTGGACAATGGGTACAATGCGTATGATGAACTCCATCAAATTGAAATCAAGCATATGAATATCATTCAATTTGTACCATGAGTCAAACATCTGTCATTATTTTTGTTGAGCGAAAGAAATTTTGAATAAAATTTTAAGTCATTAGTGTAGAAATTGTGTTGAGACCTGTAATGATTTATGGTGCAGAATGTTGGCCATTAAAAGAGAAGCATAATATTAAGTTAAGTGTTGCAGAGATGAGGATGCTCAGGTGGATGAGTGGCTTTACTCTTAGAGACACGATATGAAATGAGCATATACGTGAAAAGGTTAGAGTAGCTCCAGTGGAAGATAAGATTAGAGAGAGTCGCCTTAGATGGTTTGATCACATAAAATGACGGGCTTTCGATGACCGTGTTAGGAAAGTAGATGTATTTGATTTGACTTTTATTAAGAAAGGTAGAGGTAGATCTAAAAAGACTTGGTTAGAAAATTTTAGAAATGACCTTTCTTTATTAAATTTAAATGAGAATTTGATTCTTAACATGACACAACGGAGAAAAAGAATTCATATAGCCGAGCTCACATAGTGGGATAAAGGCTTGATGTTGTTATTGTTGTTGTTGTTGTGTAGAAATTGTGTTGAATATAAAAAAATGGAGAAGTAAATAAGTGCAAGAGAGGATGGGTTACCCGTAATAGAGGATCATACAAAGCAATTGACCTACCATGATATAGCTCAAACAAAACAAATAAAAATAGAAGTTAACTTGAACCAATCAATCATCATAGAGTGCCAATGATAAAGATGTATGCTAAAAGAAGAATGAGTGCATTTGATGTTATATAGGCAATAGTTCTAGATCTCAGAAGCATAATATTGAGCTAAAAGAAGAATGGTGCAGAATGTTGGCCAAATCAAGCCACCCAAAACAAATTTGATATTTTATGCTCATGCCTACACGCTTCTTTTTTTGTAACACCATTTTAATAAATAATCTTGCAATGCCATAAGCATAACATATCTTAATGGAAGATATGCATTTTGCCACATTGTTTTAAAGCTACTAAAAATAAGAGGCCCGTTAACTATCGACTAAAATTGTCTAGATATAATGGCACAATTTTTGAAAATTTTAACAAATAACTTATGCTAAAACATCATATTTGAAGATAGTTGATATTGTAATAATCCAAA